>PVIH01003494.1:66489-117120 GCA_004025045.1 Sigmodon hispidus
TTTTTTTTTGGTTTTTTTTTTTTTTTTTTTTTTTTTTTTTTTTTTTTAACTGCTGAGTAGTACTCCATTGTGTAAATATACCACAATTCCGTAATTCATTTTTCAGTTGAGGGGCATCTAGGTTGTTTCCAGGTCCTGGCTATTAAGAATAATCCTGCTATGAACATAGTTGAGCTAATGCCTTTGAGGTAAGAATGTGGATCCTTTGGATATGTGCATAATAGTGGTATTGCTGGGGCACTGGGTAGATTGGTTCCTAGTTTTCTAAGGAACTGACATATGATTTCCAAAGTGGCTGTGGCTGTACAAATTTACATTCCCACCAGCAAGGGAGGAGAGTTTCTATTTCTGTATATCTGTTTGTTTGTTTTTTGTTTGCTGTGTGGCTGGCCCTGGAGTTCTCCTCCAGCTACTTCTTTCCTCTCAGATTTTTTCCTTATATCTATTCTCTCTCTGCCATCCCTTCCTATCCTTTCTCCTGCCTTGCTATTGGCTGTTCACAGTAACACAGCTTCACAGAGTTAAACAAGTGCAACATAAACAAAAGTAACACCTTAAAATAATATTCTCCAACATGCTTGCCTGCCATGAAGCTCTGGTTTTGGTCCTCAGCATTGGAGCCCTGGTGTAGTTTCCCAAACCTGCAGTCTCAGCAATTGGGAGGTTGGGGCAAGAGGATCAGAAGTTAAAGATCACCCACAGCTTAGTGAGTTGAAGCCAACCTGGAATACCCTATCTCAAAAACAAAAATAAACAACATCCAAAACAAAACCACTATTGCAAATTATTTGCTCTGCTATGTAAGGTTATGACACTTGAGTTGGAGTTTAATATTTGCAGCACCCTTAAGGTTTAATATGATTATCAGGCCTGTAGTCTCAGGCACTCAGGAGGCCAAGGTGGGAGAGTCAAAGAGTTGGGGAGCTAGGTCAGTGATGGTGCACTTGTCTACTGTGGGTGGGCCCTAGATTTAATCCCTAGTACTTACTGCAAGGGGAAGAAAATTGGTGTGGGAGCTCAAGAATCCCTCTCATGTCTGTTTTCTACTACAAGTTTTTATTCATGATTCACACCCAGAGATTATGGTTCATGAAGATTTACAAGTTATACAAAATACAATATTAATAAATTATTTTTAGAGGACAGACATTCTAAATTACATACTAAAAGCTGCAGTGTAAATAAAATATATTTAGTTGTGGTTTTGTCTTAGACCTTTTACATGAGTTTATTGTAGTAAGTAACTACCATTTATTCAGCAGGTAGGCAATTTTTATATGAATACAAGTGCCACCAAAGCCTCCTTGAACAGTGTATCAGTAGATCTTAGTTGTTGGTCAAAGCTAAGGTTTGTATTACTGTGTGTGTCCATAGGTAGCTTAAAGTTTAACCTAGATTTTTAAGTAATGGTTCCTTGTATAATTTTTGGCATTTCAGGTTGTAAACTTCTATTATGACGGAGGCTTACTTAAGATCTAAAAGTCTATTTACTTTGGAGTTTATCAATTATATAAATTAGCTGAATTCTAGCTTTCTAGTAAAATCATTCAGAGCGGAAAGTGCATTCAAAGCAGCACACTGAACAACTTAGCAGGGTTTGGAGTCAGAAGAGTCTGGACTTTGATTAGGAGACTCATTACTTCTGATGGCATGCATACTATTTAGTCTGTTAAATGAGAGATGGGGAAACAGCCAAAGAGTATCTTACGATTAGGACTGTATGACATCACAACTACCCGACATTTACAAAGGTAGCTTCTAATAAGTATGGCATAGATATCAAGCTCTAAGCATTCCTGGTGGAGCCCAGCTTAAATGCTGAATAGTACTCTACCAGTAAGTTACATCTCCAGGGCAAGGGGATTTTATTGAAAACCAAGTTTTATTTTATTTTAAAACCTATTTTATTGAAGTCTAAGTTGAGCCTAAAAATGGTCTTGGGTTTGGCAGAGTTAAATAATTAGTGACAGAATTCAGATGCAGACTCAGGCCTGTTTTACCAACCTTGGGCCTTTTGTGCCATAAAGGGCTACTTGTTTGGTTTCTTTTTCTTGCTTCCTCTCCTTTCTTTTCATGACAGACATAAAATAATTAGAAAATAGTCTCAAGTAGCCCAGACTGACCTTGAATTCCTGATCTTCTGCCTTTTTTCCCTATGCTGGAGTTACAGGGGTGGCCTACCACACTTGGTTCTTTTGAATTTCTTGTGGCTCTTTACTCTATAAAAGGCTAAGATATAGTTCTTCTGAAGCTGCCTGGTTCTCTGTTACTGATAGGAGGACTGATTTCCAAAGTTAAGATGAAGGCATTAGAGGCTTAGATTTTACTGTATTGCCATAGAAGATACTTGACAAGCATCTGTCTAATATCATTATAGCTAAGAGTAACCACATCTGGTATAGATGTGAGGGTATTTCACCTTAAAATTTTTCACAAATATATACTATTTGGGAGAAAGAAAATATCTCCTGACAAAAGCATTTTCTAGAGTACCTTTTCTTTCAGCAAATCCAGTTAGTGAAGGAGGCCTTTCATTTGAGGGGAAGAAAATCTTGTAAATGCTATGAAGAAACTCTTTCCTAACTGAGCAGTATGAAGAAGATGATGTATCATGGAGGTAAGGGCTAGCCTTACTTCCCTGTAGAACTTGTGTTTGGCAGCTCTTCTCTGCTGTGTACATTTCAGGTCCTTAAAGTACCATGTGGATGTGGGGTACATTTGTGAGCATCTCTATGCCTCTTTTCCGTCACTCATAGATCTTAAATACTCACATCAGCACTGGGATGCCATAGCGTTCAAGTGGTCAACAGTGACAGTACATCCTCCAGACGGTAAAAGCTAGTGATCTTCTGTAGCAGAAACAAAAGGTGTTGACTTCTACGGCCTGCTTAGTCCAGGGGCACCCAAGAGTGTGGTATTAATGTCACCTAGGTTGATACACAAAAGGCCACACAAAGAGAAGAGGTATGGTGACAGTGCCTGCAATGGAGTGTGACCCAGTCTGTGCTGCTCCTAAGTCTGCCTGTCTCCTGGGCTCCTTTAATCTCACCATTCTCTTCTTAACTGTACTAAGACAGTTTACTTCCTTATTAGCATTTCTTGGTAGATCTGAAATGGGGAGAGAAATACTGACTTCTCTTGCTTTATTTTTAGGCAGAAGTCCTCCATATTTTTTTTTCAGTACTTAAGTACATTTTTTGGTACTAGGAAACTAAATAAAAGGATAATAGCAAGAAGGGTTAACAAAGGCTTAAAAGAGAATGTACAGGTTAACTTTCTAATAGCAATATTGAACCTTAAAAGTTTCAAGGGAATAATGCTTCCTATTTATTAAAAGGAAGTTATATTCACATTGACCCTGCAGTGTAAACAGTTTGTTTCACTCTGGCTCCCAGTGTTCCTCAGAGTTGACTTGAGCTGTTTTTTTCTGTGTTAAGTTTTGTGGAACCTGGAGCTAGATTATTAAAGATGTTTTATTTATCTCAGTGAAAATTGCCCTACATAGATTAGATAAAGGAACAGTTCTTGTCTGAAGTATCAGTACGCTTAGAATTATGGATTGGGATTGAGAGGAATCTGAAAGTATGCTGTTGTTCTTTCACATCCTGTTTTAACTGTGCTGTTCTCCAGGGGCCCCGTTCACTTTACTGTTTCCATGGAGTTTCACCTACACTCAAACAGCTGTGAACACACTGCCCACTAGTGCAGGCCATATTGATAGTATAGTTAAGAGCATGAGTTAGTCTGGGAGCTGCTGATAACTTTTTTTTTTTTTTTTTGACTAAACTTTTGAGAAGTTACTGAGCCTCTGCCTTTGATCCTTTCATTTTTGAAGTGATGTAAAATTGTGCCTGTTTTATAAGGTCATTAGTGAGATGTACTTGTTCTATGCCTAGTATGTAGAAACTCACAGTAGATAAAAAAACTACCAAATACTTTCCCTGAGACACTTAATTCTAGCTGGTGGTTGGATTCTTCTGAAGTCCAAACCTATTTCTACTAAACTCCAGGTTGGTAATTCAAAGCCATGATGCAAGTCCTACAAGGCAAAATATTTCCATACTGATACAGTATCTAAATAACAATAACAGGTTGGTCTTGTCTTTGTACATCATCAAAAACTCCTCCATGACTCCCAAGACATGTTGCTGCTACATATGTATTCAATTATTTTGGTTACAGGATATGGTAGTCCTTTTGGTACAGTTGGTTATAATTTTGATTCACCCCAGCTTCTCTCCTGCTAGGCATGCACTCTGCTTCCCACCTAAGCTATAGGTCCCTTTGATTGTTTGCATTTTAGTTTTAAGACAGTCTCATTGTGTTGTCCAGACCAGCTGTCTTACTCAGTATCTTATTGCTGTGAAGAGATACCATGACCATAGCAGCTCTTATAAGGAAAACATTAATTGAGGCTTGCTTACATGTAGTTCAGAGGTTTAGACCATGGCAGGAAACATCGTAGCTAGCACACAGGCAGACATGGTACCGGAAAGGCAGTTAAAAATTTTATATCCAGATCATCAGGCAGCAGGAAGAAACTAGGCTTGGCTTGAGCATTTGAAACCCCAAAGCCCACTTGACTACCCAGTGGCTCACTTCCAGCAAGGTCACACTTAATAGGACAAGGCTACACCTCTTAATCTATGTCAAGTAGCACTCCTCCCTGACGACCGACCAACCATTCAAATGTGTGAGCTTATGGGGGCCATTCCTATTCTAACCCCCACATTGGCTTTGAACTCCTGGGCTCAAATGATCTACCTCAGCCTCCCATGCATCTGGAACTATGGGTGTGCTCTAGTGTGCCTAACAACCATTATTCTTTTATTATAGTCTTATTCATGTTTTCTATATCTTCCTTTTACTTACAAGCATATCTGACAATCCTGATTGTATTTGTAGAACCACAATCAGAATAACTGTTAAATTGTAAGTACCCACCTAGAAGCCCTTAAAATTGCATTCATTAATTTCTTCATTAAATAGTTTCTGGGTCTGGATGTATAGTTTGGTGGCAAAGCATATTTATAAATAACATGAGTAAGACCCTAGATTTGACTTTGGCATCATAATCATTAATAACTAATCATTTAAATAATACTCAGAGTTCTCTTGTCCTGTACTAGGCATACCTGATAGTCCAGATGTAGCTCTTTACTCAAGCATTATGGGGACTTTTAATCCCAGGACTAGGAGAGGGAGAGACAGGCAGATCTCTAAATTCCAGGCCAGCCTTGTCTACATGATGAGCTCCAGACAGCAGAGCTGCATAAAGAGACCCTGACTCAAAACAAAACAACAATTAAAAAACAAAACCAAACCCAGTGTAGCGGGGTGGTGGTAGCACATGTCTTTAGTCTCATCCTTTGGGAGGCAGAGACAGGTGGGTCTGTGAGTTTGAGGCCAGTCTGGTCTACAGATCAAGTTCTGTTACAATCAGGGCTACTCCCAGAGAAACTGTCTCGAATAATCAAAACCAACCAAACAAACAAACAAAAAAATGTAGCTCCTTAAAATTTGCTAAATATTATACCAGTGGTTCTCAACTTGTCATATCAGATATCCTGCATATCAGATATTTACATTACTATTCATAACAGCAACAAAACTAGAGTTATGAAGTAACAACAAAATGATTTTCTGGTTGGGGTTACTACAACACAAGGAACTGTATTAAAGGGCCACAGCATTAGGAAGGTTGAGAACCACTGCACTATACTCATCTGTTCTACTTTTTTCTACTTTTTAAGTGCTGGCTGTTTTGATCAGTACTTTAATACTCACTCTTGCAAAATATTGCATTTTAAAAAGATTATTTCACTTATACATGTTTACCTTTGTCTTGTAGTCATGGATTATTTTGTCAAAAAATATCTTTGTGGGAGAATATCTAATATGTTTTTAGAATATGACCTGTCTGATAGTTGAGAATTGCCTGTAATTGACTTCCTTCCAATTTTACTTGATTAGTATGCTTTTCAAAAGAGTTGTTTTGTTTAGAGACAGGATCTCATATAGCCAGGGGGTGTCCTGGCTTTGTTACCAGTGGTATCCTTGAACTCTTGGTCCTCTTGGCTCTGTGCAGTACTAATAGTATAGACCTGTTCCACCATGCCCAACTCACTTTTATTACTTCTTTAGTTTACTCTGTGTGTGTGTGTGTGTGAGAGAGAGAGAGAGAGAAAGAAAGAGAGAGAGCGAGAGCAGCGCTTGTGCTTGTGGAGGCCAGAGATCAATGTTGGGTGTCTTCCTCATTGCTCTCCAGCTTATTTTATTACACAGGTTCTCTTTTTGGCTATGACTAGCCCTTGATCTCCAGGAATCTGTTGTCTTTGCCTCCCAGTATTGAAATTATAAGTGCATGCCACTGCACAAGCTTTTTGTCTGGGTTTTTATATGGATATTAGGGATCTGAACTCAGGTGCTTTGTGTTTGCATGGCAGGCATTTTACTGACTGAGCCATTTCTCTGTCACCCCTTCTGTCCCTCTTCCACCCTGAGTTTTATTTTTATGAAGAATTATTTTGTAAGTCTTTGAAAGTATCTATTCCTTTTTGAGAAGGAGGGGAAGGTTAATGTGGTATAAGTCAGTTTCATACACTGTCTTTACATAAATGTAGGTGTTATGGAACTGTCTACTTAATTAAGCTATATACTGTAGTCTGTTGCTTCTAAGTTGCAAGCCTGCATAACGTATTACTGTATGGAATGCAGTAAGCAGTTGTAACACAATGAACATCTGTGTTTCTAAACAGAGGAGGCACTGTAAAAACGTGTACCCGTGTAAGGCAGTATCAATGAATGGGTCTTGTAGGATTAGAAGTTGTGTGTGAGTCACTGAGTATGAAAGCTTAGGGTGTGATGGCATTGGAACTGTGGTAGAATTGCTACTATCTGTACCAGCTTGCTGTCACAGTGGCAAAGTTATCCCATGTAGTTAGAAAGATGATCCTAGCACCCATTCCTGAAGAAAGTGGCAGATTTTTCTTCTGCTATAGTTTTTTAGGGATTCTTGAACTTTTATTTACAATAATCATGTTTATAGGGCACTAGGTAATAATTTGGTACATTTCCATATTATTTGATCAGGATATTCAGGTATCATCTTATAATTTAGTTCTTCAAAATCTTTGTTATTTTGGATTATATAGAACAGTGGTAACTACATAGTAACTATATGAGCTATGTACTAGAACATCCATCTATTCATGTTACCTTGTTTTCATTTAACAGTTTCTCCCCATCCTCACCCTTCTCTGGTCCTCTTTCTGATAACCTGCTTACTAGGTCTGTGAAATCAACTGAAAAAGAAATTTAACTTGTTACTCCTTTAAGAAACTAAAAAACCTGTGTTCTTGTGCAATTTTCATTAAGCAGACTTTTGTTTTAGCCTGAAGGCTGAAATCTCTTAGGCTAAGAGCCCATTCTTAGCAGGATTACCCTGAGCTGGAAACAAATGAAAGGATATCTAGAGGGCCTGATGCAAGCCTGTACTAAGCCCAGGTGCTTAGGAGGCTGAAGTAGAATTGCAAGTTCAATCTCTATTTGAACTACAGAAAGAGTCCAAGTGATTTAGAGACATCCTGGCAGAACAATGTTGGGGAGAAAAGGCAGAGGCAGGAGGATCTGTCTACATAGCAAATAACCAGGTTAGCCAGAGCTACCTAGTGAGACTCCTTAAAAAAAGAAGTGGAAAAAAAGAGCTGGATATCTCAGTTTGGCAGAATGCCTGTGTCCCATGCAGAAACCCCTGGGTTCAGAAGCTCAGCATTTGGAAGTAGGGGCAGAAGAATCACAAGTTCAACTCAAGGTCGTCTAGGTACTTAGAGTTCAAGAGTAGCCTGAGCTATATGAAAATATATCTCAAGGAAAAAGAAAATGGCTGGAAATATAGCTAGCTAAGTAATGAAGTGTTTACCTAGCTTGTGTAAACAAGGTTCAGTCTCTTTCTTACACACACACACACACACACACACACACACACACACTTATTATGCTTAGTGAGTTATATGTAATGCTTGGTAAATTTTTACTTTGTGTCTTCTATTTTTGTAAAGTAATTCCTTAAAATGGCAGAAGAGCTTTGTTAGAGTAAACAAACCCCAAACCCTTACATTTATTATGTTTGCAGGTGTTCAGCCTCATGTATGTCTGCACCCCACATGTGTGCAGTGCTTGTGGAGGCCTAGGTCTTCTGGGACTAGAGTTAGAGACACGGGTGGTTTTGAGGTGCTGGGGGTTCTCTGAGGTCCTCCAGTGCTCTCTAGCCCACTGTGTGGATCTTGAAGCAGAACTAGCACAGAACTTTACTTCTCGGGCCCGACTTCTCCACTTAGCTCTTCCATCAGAGTGCTTATGTTGATTGGTCTTGAGCCCTTAGAAACACTTTGCAGTGATGTTTTACTCACATCCAGGTACATCTGCGTTCTTAGTGTTGCAGTGAATGCTTTCAAATTTGTCAAGCTCACATCGACCTCATCTAGATACTTCTCACTTCTGCTCTTCTCTGTCCCCAACAGCCTCAACCCTAAATATTCTAACTCTCATATTTTTCTGCTCACATGTTCTATTATAGCATCTTGTATATTTTCCAGTTCATAACCTCTGAGAGTGCAAAGCAGTGGGTTTATTCTCTGAACTTGACTGTTTTGACTAAGCTGAAGAGTGAACTGCTTCTCCACCTCCCTTCCTTTGCTCTCCCGCCCTATGCCAGGTGGGTGCTGAGCACTCCCCACTTGGCAGGCCCCTATTGAGCTCCTTTAGCATGCATTACAGAAAATTTCCAAATTAGATTAAAATAGAAGTATAATTGAAATTAAAGTACAGTTATCATTGCTTTTAAAGTAATCTACTGTTGGAAAACATGAAACTTCATAGCAAAGACAGATTAATAAATTAGTATTGTTAGGTGAGATGCCCTGGACTTCTGCAGGGGTATTAAGTTTAGTTACTGTGTAGTTGAGTACTGCTCTGCTGGAGAGTAGAAAGCATGCAGGAAATACTGCATAGGTCTTTTAATATTTGAAAGCTTATTTCTACCTTAGTTCTTGTACAGATCTGTGAAACTTGTTAACTAATTGGTGGCATATAGTGACAATGTTTTCATTTTGACTGAAAGTAGTCTCTATATCTTGTATATTTTACATTAACTCAGAACTCAGAGAAGCCTATTTACTGCTGAGATTTTCTAGTTTTGAATTGTTCTAGATTTGTACTGACGTAACAATTTGAATGACTGGAGAGAGAGAACTTTGTTAATTAGAGATGTTGCTGCCATTTGTTTTCTTCATTTCTTCTGCTGTTTGTGAAACTTGGTGTTTAACCATTTTTTTTAAAGTGTTTTATTTTAAAGTAGAATTAAAGATAAGGTTCATCTACTTTTTCTTGCAAGAATTTATTGAAAAAAAAATAGGACCACCCCATCCCCAAGTTAGTCTGATCCTTTGTTACTGTTTTTATTGTTTCTGATATGTGTAGCACGCAGAATGCCTTGGACTGGTAGGTTATAGTAAAGGCGGACACTCTTGCTTTAAGCTAGCATTCATTTCTGGGATCTGAGAAGGGCAACAATGGGAAACAGTACCTTAGAGAAGACAGATCTACACTTGGTTTTGTCACTTCAGAAAAGTTGGCACAGGAAGAGAGGGATGTATCATTTTTTGATTCATTATGCTCATGCCTCGTCTCACAGGAAAGGTCTACATAGTTTTGGATATTATGGTGAAAGGATTTAGTGGTGTGTGTCTCTCCCCGCCCCCCATGTTTTTTAAGACAGAATACCTTTGGGAAATGAAGAAGGAGTGAATGGTCTACAAAACCTTTATTTTGTAAGTCTATACAGTGTGTGCAATGATAGTGTACACTTGTAATCCTAGCACCCGAGTAACTGAAGCAGGAGGCTCTGAGGCTGGACTACATAATAGAACCCTGGCTCAACAAGCACCCCCCCCCCCACACACACACACACACACACACACACGATGACTGATTTTTGGAAGAACAGTCAGTGCTCTTAACCACTGAGCCACCTCTCCAGCTCCCACGATGACTGATTTTTAAAAAGTATTGAGTAAAGCATGCAACTTTATTTTTCTTCTCCTATTCTTTTTGCTGTTCAGTTCCTTCTCTTGAAGGCAGCCTCATAGAAGTCCTTTTTTTTCAAATAGTTATTAAGATCTTAGAAACTTATTAACCCTATTTCATATATTCTCTCGTCCTTAACAAGCTATAAGCTATTGTTCTTTTAGTAGCTTCCTAATACTCCATTTTTAAATTTATTTTGTTACTTTTCAGATTTAAAGAAAATTTCTTTTAATATGTATGTTTTTCTGAATGTATGATTATGCACCATGTGTGCATGCCTGGAGGCCCTAGAGGCCAGAAGAGGATGTAGATTCCCCGGTCACTGGCATTCAGTCTAGAGCTGTGGGTCTGAGAATCAAACCAGGGTCCTTTGCAAAAAGAACCTGTGCAGAACCATCTCTCCAGTTCCTAACTTAGAGATTTTTGAGAGCTTTCCAGATATTGTAATTTCATTGTGCTTAAAAAAAATGCTAATACTCTAGTTCTGTTATTTTTAAGACTTTATGGCCTAACATACTTCATACTTGCAGGTGGTGGGGTTTTGTTGTTTGTTTGTGTTGTTAGATGTGTCTGTGAGTACATGTACTTGTGTTGGTGGTAGTTTTTGAGATAGTATCTCATGTAGCCAAGATAGCTTTCCCACTCTGAGATGAGGGTGACACTAAACTTCTCCATAGCATCTGCTCAGCTACCTTATATAACCCAGGTCCACTGTCCAGGGATAGCACCACTACTGTGGGCTGGGCTTCCTGCATCAATTAGTAATCAAGAAAATGCCCCATAGACAAGCCCACAGGCTAGTCTGACGGAAGCCATCCTCAGTTGCGATTCCTTCTTTCCAGATGTGTGTGTGTGTTTGTGTCGACAGCTAACCAGCAATAAAGTGGGGTTTTGTTGTTTGTGGTTTTGTTTTATTATATAATTGGGGAGCCATGCTAGATGAAGATTTAAAGGCAGGTGGGTAGTGTGTATTCCTCAACCCCTAATGAATCAGGCTGTGGTCTCCTATTCTCTGGAGAGGAGTGAGGATGTGTGTTTAGTAGCCTCTTGATTCTGAGTCAAAAGCTAGTACAGTATTTATCATCAGTTACTGTATTTAGTTTTTTAGTATTGAAATTTTCTTGTTCACAGCTCTTGGACAAACACAAAACTATAGAGAGCATGGTGGAACTTCTGGACTTGTATCAGAGGGAGGACGAAGCCTATAGCAGCCTTGCAGAGGCCACAACTGAACTCTACCAGTATTTACTTCAGCCATTCCGAGACATGCGGGAACTGGCCATGCTTCGAAGACAGCAGATCAAGGTATTATTATTATTATTATTATTTTAAGCATAAATTGTATCTATTCTAGTTTAGGCTGGCTAGTCACACATTTTAATTACTAAAGAAACTTTTAACAAATTCTTGGCCTTTTTTCCCTCCAAGCTCCCTTGTTGGAACAACAAGTACCAGTATTATACTGTGACTTGAACTTTTAAAAAATACTGAATTGTCAGTTGTTTTAGAATAAATTTGGCACTTAGATTAAATATTTATTTTAATGTGAATTGGTGTTTTTCCTGCATGTATAACTGTGTAAGGGTGTCAGATCTTGGAATTACAGATAGTTGTGAGCCGCCATGTGGATGCTGGGAATCGAACTCAGGTCCTCTGGAAGAACAGTCAGTGCTCTTAACCACTGAGCCATCTATCTCTCCAGCCCAGCACTTAGATTAAAAGGATATCAGGAAACCAAGACTGGATATTAGAATTTACTTCTAAAAATGAACTGTAGACATTTTTTGAGGGTCTAACCTGAAAGACGGAAAAGAACAGATCTGGTGTCCCCAGCACCGGATTGCTTATGGTGTTTGCAGACATCACCTTTGCCAGCCAATTCAATATCGACTGTTAATTTTGGGTTTGTTATTAGAGGTGTATTAATTAATTAACAAGTGTGCAGTGAATATTTATTTGAGAAAAATCCCTAGACTCTATGAGTGAGCTACTATCACTGTTTATTTCATTTTTCTTGGGAAACTGAGAAGAAACATTGTATTTATTTAATTTGTAACTTTAAGATAACAAATGATATTTGACATTTGTTGTAAGCTATTGCCTCTCATACCATCAACCACTACTGTTTTGTTCTTTGTACTTCTTATGCATGCTTACTCTATACGCATATTTCCTAGTGATTCACTACACCTAGTTATGGAGTTCATAGTGTGTCAGATGAATGAATATGTTAAGTGGTACTTTTATACAAATTACTTCGTAGCTAAAAGTAGTCACCAATTTAGATGATTATAGTTCCAAAGAATGTCTTAAATTTATATTAATTATTATTAGTCACTGTTAAGTTAGAAAATATCAATTTAAAAAATAATTATAATTTTTGACAATTTTTGTTATAAGTACAACTAAAAACAATTGCTTATTATATAGTATCATGTGGGTGTGAGATAGTTTAGTTATTATCATTTCTTTTGCTGTGATAAAGTACTGTGACCAAAACAACTTGGGCAAAAAAGGGCTTTTTCAGCCTAGTTTTTCCATCACAGTTCATCACTGAGAGAATTCAGAACAGGAACTCAAAACAGGGCAGGAACCCAGAGGCAGGAGCTGATGCTGAAGCCATGGAGGGGAGCTGCTTACTGGCTTGTTCCTCATGGCTTGCTCAGTCTGCTTTCCTACAGAACCCAAGACCACCAGCTGAGAGATGGCACTGGCACTGTACACAGTGAGCTGTGTTCTCTCACATAAATTAAGAAAATGTGCCAGAGGCTTACCTACAGGATAATTGGGGGGGGTGTCTCTCTCAGTTGAAGTTCCTTCTTTTAAAATAACTGGGCTTTGTATCAAGTTGACATACAGCTAACCAGCACAATAACTGAGACTTGTATTTGGTTTATTACCAAGCTAGCTATAGCAGTAAAATTTCAAAACTCTTTTTACAGTTTTTGTTTTTGTAGCAGTTAAATTGAACTCAGGGATTTATGTTTTAGACAGCCTCTTTACCACCCTAATTCCTGGGAATTATTTTGTCTTAGTTTTTGAAGATAAGTTAGTGCCTGAAATAGAGGTAGAAACCTGTTTCACTCTGACCCATTGGTATAATATGTATTGTGTGCAGAGATAATTACCACTTTAAATGTCTTGAAGTAGGGAAAGTAGCAGAATGGATGGATACTTACCATTTTGCTATTACTAATTCTGTATTGTACAGCTACATTTTCCTTTTTTTTTTTTTTTTTTTTTTTTTTTTTTTTTTTTTTTTTTTTTTTTTTTTTTTTTTTTTTTTTTTTTTTGGTCAGGTTTGTATTGAGTCGATAGTATTATAAATGCATTTTCTAACTGGTAGTCTGCAGAAGTTTTGGTTAGTCAGATTTGTATTGCTGTGTTCTCATGTTCCCAAAAGGACTGCCTTGTCTGGGTCTCATTACACTTTGGGTAGACTTGGCTCTGTACCCTTGACAAGATATCAGGTATGAAACTGAAGCTTAGGAATATTGATGACATCAAGTATTTGTTAGAGAAAGGTCTAAAATAGCCACTGAAGGGCCTTGATGAAGACACTAGGAAAAAACCTGTGCTAGAGTGTTTTCTTAGCTCCATAGGACAAACAATTAAGGGACAAAACCAAAAAATTAAAAAAAGACTGAGAATAAGTGGGAAACAGACAAAACTAGACAAATTAGTGAAACCTAATCCAGGTTACATGAAAAACACATATTTCAGTGTATTTTAGAAACTTAGTCTAAATGTTTTGTTTTGTTTTGTTTTGTTTTATTAAAGCAGTAAGCTTAGATTGTGTGTATGAGAGAGATATTTTGTTTGGTTTTGTAATAGGGTCTCTTTATGTACTCCTGGCTGTCCTGGAGCTTACTGTGTAGACCAGGCCTCTCCCTCCTGAGTGCTGGGACTAAAGGCGTGTGTTACCGCTCCCAGCTTCCAGTTCTATCTTTTTACTACTTAGTGTACTAAGTATTATTGTGGAGGGTTAATCAGTCCAAAAAGTCTGTAAAATAATGTATAAATGTAAAAGTATAATACAAAAAGGTATAATAAAAATGCAAAAAAGTAAAAATAATACATAAATTAGAAAAACTGAAATAAAGCCCATTTCTAAAATAGAAAGATTATGTAGAAAATTTGAAAGAACCTTAAAAGAACTGTTAGAAAGAATATGTAAGTTTAATGGAATTTTGGCATACAGTTAATGTATGAAAGATTTGGTTGCATATTTATTGTCTTCTAGGTGTGAACAATTTAAAATTGAAAAAATTTAAAATGCCACTTACATTAACAATTCTTGTACACAAAACCTTAAGTAACAAATTTTAAAGTAAGAATTGTAAAATAGTGCTGAAGTCACTCTATAGTAGAGTTCCTGTCCTACCATACCCATTGCCCTGGGATGCAGTCTCCAGCAGCACAGAACAAATAAACACCAAGGCTTGGCAGAAATTATAGCGTGCACATTAATAGATTGGAAGACTCAATGATGTTTATAGTATGTCAATATGCTGATCTGCTTTCTGTTACTGCAACAAAATGTCCAAGGCTGGCTTTTTTAAATAAAAGGGAAGATAGGTTAGTAGTTTAAATCATGGTTCAAGCTCTAAGGCAAGCATCAGTAATACCACCTTTTTTAGGTGCAGTAATAGAAGTGCATGTATGAGCATAAGATTGTACACTCAGCCCAAAGCTGAGGGTGCCCTAAGCTGAACTGAGAGCGTCTTACTAGCTCCCCATTACCACCACCCTGGGAACCAAGTTTGCAACAGATGAACCTTTGATAGTTAAACTGTAGTAGTGAGAATTTATTTAATGAGTTTATTGAATAAAATGTATCTTAGCAGTGCCTTTACAATTTAGTTTTATTAGGTAATATTTAACTTAACAATAAAAGTTTACATATACAGCAGTTTTTGTATTTTATTTATACGATGTCCAAGGGCTTAATTGGATGCGGTGGTGCACACCCTTTGATCCCAGCACTTAGAAGGCAGAGGTAGGCAGATTTCTGTGAGATTAAGGCCAGTCCTGGACAGTCAGGGCAGTTACATGGAAAAACCCTATTTCTACTGACCCCCCCCCCAAAAAAAAAATTAGAAGCACTAAATTGAACTAGTTAACATCTTACATACTTTATCAAATTTTTGGTGAGAACACTTAAGATGTCCTGTGAATGTTTTTAAAGACTACTACATACATAGTATATTTTACTAGTTGTAACAAATCTCTTTAACTTAGTCTTCCTAACTGTAATTTCGTGCCCTTTAACTAAAATCTCCCCTGAGCCCCAAGTCTCTCTCTTCTACATGAGTTAGCACCATTCTACTCTTTGTTTAGGCCGAATGACATTTTTATATTTTTGTATACATACATGTCGGTGTTTTCTTTATCCATCTGTGTTTTGATGGACACATGCATTCATTCCTTCTTTTATTATTGTGAGGAGGGCCGGAGTTAACATTGGAACCACATATCTCAGCATACTGACACCAAGTCCTTGGTCAGATACCTAGAAGAAGTAGGACTGGAAAAAATAAGTGGTCTGTTTCTGTTGCCTGAGGGGCTACCATAATTGTTAACACTGACATGTTCCCACCAACAGTGTGCAAAACCTTCTTTCTCCATCTCTTTTCCAATATTTGTGATCTTTTACCTTTTTGATAGAGTGAGATCACACCTCATTATGGGTTTAGCTTAATCTCCCTGATGACTAGTGATATATAATATTTTTCATATACCAGTTACCATGTCTTGTTAGTTTAGGTCCTTTGCCCATTTTTAAAATTGGCTTCTTCTATTTGGATACTAATCTTTTTTAAGATGTATGGTAGGCAGTCCAGAGTCTTTTAAAGCCACTCAGATACTTTGCCACAGAGCAGATACTTTGCACCAGCAGCCCTCTCACTGCCTTATCTGGCCTTGAACTTTTATCTGCTTTGCTGGCACCCCGAGTAGCTAGGATTACAGGTGTATGCTAGTACACCCATTTCACACTCTTGGCTGGTGTGTTAAGTTCTGATGGAGCTGGAGAAATGGCTCAATGATTAAGAATGCTTACTGCTTTTCCAGAGGATCTTAATTTGCTTCCCAGCACCCTTAATGGGTGGCTCATAACCAGCTGTGACTCCAACTCCAGGGGATCTAATGCCCTCTTCTGGGCTCCTTAAGCAAACACACAAAAAAATAAAAGTAAGTCTTTTAAAAAGGTTCTTGATAACTCCTTATCATTGAACAAGCAGTCCCAGTGCCTAGAAAAGCTATTGTACTACAGTCTCAATAAGTATATTCATAAATCTGTGTTGGCATTTGCATTTGCTTCACCTAATAATCATAAGCTAGGTTTTTCCAGTATCTTAACATTGCACAGAAACACCTAAGTTCTTGTAAAACAGTATCTTAGCAATGATGTACTTTTATAATAAAGCGTTCCATGCCAGAGAGTTTGTATTTATGAATTAGTTTTATTCTCCTAGCTACCTAAATTGACACACACCTTTTTCCATGTTAAAACAGGCACTGTTTTCTTTCTAGCCTTGAAATTCCAAACAGAGCTGTCACTGTTTTTAGTACACGTTCAGCTGAACAGGGCTGCTGCAACATCTTCAAGTTTCCCAAGTTAGTAAAAGAAGTTGAGAGAGGATTGTTGCTTAGGCAAGATTTCTAGCAGTTGGTTGTAGCAGTATAGCTGCTGAGTTCAAAAGTCATCCACAGAGTGGCAGAGGAAACTCAGTGCAGGAAGGGTATTTGTGTGTGTGTGAGAGAGAGAGGGAGAGGAGAGGAAAAGAGAAAGAGAGAAGAGATGTCAAAGCATCTGTGTATTCTGTTTTGACAAGCACTAATCCAGCAGCAGTACATGGGCTGTTCTGTTTGGTTTTTAACCTCCTACCACAAAAATCATAATGCAATTTTCTAGATGTCCACCCCTGCTTTTGTCTGTTGATAGGAGATAAGGCATTTATTCATGCAAATAGAAATGATTTTCATCCTAATGTTATGAGTTTGTACTTTCTTTGTTGTGTTTATTAAGTTGTATTCCATAGTTAAGTCTGTTGGGGTTTAATCAGAAAATGAAGCTAATAATTTCAACAGTGAGTGTCCTAATACTAAGATTTGTTAATTGGGTATAAAATAAAGCAGGTATTTAAGAAGGTAAGAAAGTAAGCTATCTCAAAGGAAGCAATTATAAAAAGAGCCACCACTTTTAGAGGGGAAAGAACAAAGGAGAGGGACTGAATTTATTGAGTTAAGCACAGAAGACAGGTCCCCTGGAGCTGCATCCCTATAAAGAGAACGCTACTTCTTGTAGCCTTAATAGAGAGATGCAGATGTCTAAGTATAGGGAGAGCACTTAATGTGCTCACACACTGGCTGTCTTGGTGGAAAAGGTAAAGTTTCATGCGGTGGGGCTGAAAAAGGTGCAGACTTGATTTTGTTGTTGAGGAACTTTTGGTGCTGGAGTGTAAAAGCTAGTCTAGGATGATGTCTACAGGGGCAGCAGAGTTAAAGGTATGCAGATAGAAGGAAGAAGGGCATCTCCTCCATCCACCGTTTGTACGGATAGTACCTGAAAAGGGTTTGTAGATTCTAAACCCAGCATTTACAAGGTAGTAGGAGGATGAACTGGAAGATGAGGCAAAAAGGTCTCTGTAGTACCTGAGATTTCAGGCATCCCACACCATGATCATTTAAATACATTATTGATTTGATGTGATATTTGTAAAATATCTTGTGGTTATTTAGTAACAGAACCATGTCTCCTAATTTTGTAAATATGTGAGTAAGTAAATGAATTCTGCATCACTAATATATCCCCCCTCCATTGTATTATAAATTTCCCGGGAAGAATACTGCATCCTACTCACTTTTGTACCCTTTGATGCAGCGGTGTGTTGCATCCCCATGTTTTATTTTTTATTGCATTTTACATGTATGAGTGATTGTTTACATGTATGCATGTGCACCATGTCTGTGCCTGGTGCTCATGGAAGTCAGAAGAAGGCATTGGTTCCTTGGATTGTTACTAATGGTTGCAAACCACTGTGTAGGTACTGGCAACTGAACCCAGGTCTTCTATAATAGTAGAGAGTAAGTTCTCTTAAATGCTGAGCCATCTCTATTGTCTCCCACACTGGTCTCTTTATTTAAATTCTATACTTAATATTTTTAAATATGAGCTACAATAAAGTTCAAAAGGAGAGAAATGAACAATATACAAAGCACACACACACACACACACACACACACATATTTGACTCCTGAAGTGATAGACATCAAAATTGTATATTGGGGACAAGAAATCTGGTATAAATGAGTAGGGAGTTGACTATGATGAACCAAAGTGCCACAACAGACATGCTAGCACATGCTTGTTATCCAGCTGGTCTGGAGGCTGAGATGCTCTTCCTGCCTTAATATTATGTGCTTGACATGGATTTTATAGTCCCCCATACCGGACTCACTGGGAATGGGAGACTTTTGGGTTCTAATAATGTCGCTGTTTCTTCCTCCTCACGAGTACACTGCCCAGAGAGACACCTCACATTTACCATCTTAGATCTTAGAGGAAAATGGGAAACTTGGTTAATGTGCCTTCAACCCCCGTTTATTATTTTATGTGCAGCACGACTTATTTTATTCAATGAAGAACGTGGAAAATGTAGGGTCTTTTCTTGGCCTTTCTCTTTTTCTCCTCACTCTTTTATCATTTTTTCTTTCTTCTGACAAGGTCTGTCTTTGTAGATGAGGCTGACCTGAAATTCACAGCCTGCCTCTCAGCTTTCCAGTGTTGGGATAACAGGTGTGGCATGAATCACTTGTAGTGCTATGGAGTGAACCCAGGGCCTTGCACATATAGGCAAGATCTCTATCACTGACATATACTCAGCCCTTGGAAGTACAGTTTTTGAACAGGAGAAAATGACTGATCCAAAATCTGCCACTTGAAGATGACATCAGCAGTACATCTTATATGCTTTGACTTTATTTTTCTGGAAATTCATTATGTAATTGAAATTTATTTCATATATGATCTATATATCCACCTACTGGTAGAAATAGAAAAATTTTGTGTTAGGAGAAACTTTGTAAACATTTATTGTTACAAAAACTTAGATTTTATGACTGTGACACACCACTTTCTCATTACATGCCTGGTATTCATTTCTTCCTTTATTTCAAACAACCCTCAGTGTGACTAGCTCTAGTTACTCAAAATGCTCTCTTCTTGAACTTCTTGTTCTTAGTTCTTTCTTGCTATTGGGTACCTTTTTCTAGTGAACGCCAGTGATTAAGTGTGTGGTTTTATAAATGTTTTCTTTGTATTGTTAATGCTCAGCTTTATATCTCTGGCCATGATCTTTGCAAAATTAATTCTAATGCATACAAATAAATCCTAGGTCTTTTTTAAAGTTTCATTCCCCCTCAAATTAAGGGTGTTAAATTCCAGGTGATTAAATTTTATTTCAGTTTTAGATTATTATGTTCATTTCTTTTCTGTGCATTTCTCAGACAATAAAACTTGTTTTATTTGTGCTTTTGAGACTTAATGATTTTCAGTGATTTGATACCTGATTTTTATGTGTTTGGGTGTTTTGCCTGCACATATATCTGAATACCACATGTATGCCCAGTGCTCACAGAAGTCAGAAGAGTGTGTTAGATCTCATGGGACTGGAGTTACAGATAGTTGTGAATCAACCATATGGGTGCTGGAGATTGAATTTGTTCCTCTAGAAGAACAGCCAGTACTGATAACTGCTGAGATATTTCTCTAACCCTATCCCACCTCATTCCCTTTTTTTGAGACAGAGTCTTTCTGTGTAGCCCTGAATGTCCTGAAATTTACCATGTAGACCAGACTGGCCTTGAACTCAATCGAGTTCTGCCTCCTGAGTGCTGGGAGTAAAGGCTGGTGCTAACACCCTTGTTTCTCATCATCTTAACAGTATTATTAATTTTCTTTCTCTTCATGCCTTTTAAGAACTGGGGTTACAGACAGGGGCCACCATATCCTTCTTAAATGTTTCTCACCTAATTTTTAAAATCAGTCTTTTGCATATGATAAAGCAGGATTATATGTATACATGATCCATTTTGTTTTAGCCTTTGTGACTGTGATAATACATAGCTTCTTTTGTTATCTTTTTTTAAAAAAACTTTATTTATTTATTTATTTATTTGCCTTGGTGTTTGCCTGGAACTGGAACTACAGACAGTTGTTAGCTGCCACATGGGTGCTGGGAATCGAACCCGGGTCCTCTGGAAGAGCAGATGGTGCTCTTAACCGCTGAGCCATCTCTCCAGCCCCCATTCTTTTGTTATCTTAAAGGCATAGAGTGCCTTAGTACTTGAAAAAGGAAAACAATAAAAGAAAATTTAGAGTATTTTCAGTGTGCTCATGGGTAGATTCTTTACAGTATCACCAATCTTAAAATCTGCGTCTAATAGTTAATGGCTTTTAAATAAAACTACTGTATGAATTGTTAACCAGAACCTTATTATTGTGAGAAAGTAAATTGCTTGTTATCTTAACACTCAGAAATGACCAAACGCTTTGTTCTGTTTTGTTTTCACGTGTAGAAGGGATGGGGAGGGTAGAAGAAGGTAGAAAGGGAAGAATGGAGGGCAGATTCCCATGCCAAATATCTTCTGTATTGCTATCAAGTCACTTAGTTTAAATATCACTAAAGTCTCTTCTAGAGCAGGATACAAGTAAGGGTTTTTATTTTAGCGCCAGGCCAGACTAGTTCCTGGCATATACCATTTATTAAATGTTTGAGGGATGAATAAAAGCCTTTTCTCTTTTTCTCTGAAGATTTCCATGGAGAATGATTATCTGGGACCTCGAAGAATTGAGAGTCTACAAAAAGAAGATGCTGACTGGCAGCGGAAAGCTCACATGGCTGTGTTGTCCATTCAGGATCTCACTGTCAAGTATTTCGAAATAACAGCAAAAGCCCAGAAAGGTAAACTTTTTAGTAAGATTCTGTAGGCATTTTTTGCAGGTGAACAGTTAAGATTTTTTATGTTTAGAACAAATGTATAGTCAAGGTACCCTTTCAGCTCTTCTAGGCACATGCATATTCTTTAAATTAGCAGAGAAGCCACCAAAGAAGAGTTCTCAGACATGGATTCAAGTCTTTTCTTTTAGCTGGCTATCAACTTCATTGAGCGCTTGAAATCCCAATGTAGTCCTGAGCCTTTCTCAGGGTGAGCTTTTAAGCACAGAACCTATGTTCTGGGTTGACATGCATCACCTCACAAGAACAGTTAGTCAGAAGTGAAACTACAGAAGCCAAAAAGCAAGGTTAATACATCTAGAGCTTTCTCAAAGTTACAGACTTTGATAGATTGGGTCTTTGTTTTCATTTTTGGCAGGTGGTACTGTTTTATGGTATGAATGGTATTTCCATCATAGAGCTGGTTGTGCTAAGGTCTGAGGCCCTGTTATAAGTACAGAAACAGATAATAAGATCATTTAGTCTTGGACTAAAACCAATTACTGGAGAAACATGATTGAAACACACATGAATTTTTTTTACAAAATTAAACCTCACAGACTTGATTTTAAAATAGAATGTTCCCTCATAGTACACCCTACTTTAGATCTTATAGTTGCCTTGATATTTGTATACATTTTAAAAGATGGTCAAAATTTTAAAAAGACAAAAATTATTTGAAATAAAAGAGACAATAAGGATATTTTGTTTGAGGGCTTAAAATTGAGGTTCAAGGCCTTAGTTGAAAACTAGCTCTAGGGGTTGGAGAGATGGCTCAGCAATTAAGAGCACCGTCTGCTCTTCCAGAGGACCCAGGTTCAATTCCCAGCACCCACATGGCCTCTGACAACTGTCTGTAGTTCCAGTTCCAGGCAAACACCAAGGCAAATAAATAAATAAATAAAAGTGTTTAAAAAAAAAAAAAAAAAAAAAAAAAAAAAAAAAAATTTTTAAAAAAAAAAAAAAAAAAAAAAAAAAAAAAACTAGTTCTATTGTTAGTCTGCCCATTCACACAATATTAAATGATAAAACAGTTCTTCCTCTTGGAGTAGTTTGGACTAAGAGTGAGAACAAACTTGAATTTCGTCTCCCCATATCTCTCTCTATTCTATGTGTCTGTTTTTATCTGTTATGTTTGTCTGATGTTTGTCTGTTGTCTCCTAACAAAAGGTTTTGCTCCGTATTTATTGCATAGCACAGAAAACAGGATATGGTAAAGGAATGAGGAATTCTCTTGTATAAACATTTTAGAGTTTTACAAGTGATGTTTTACTGATAACAAGCTGACCCAAGACCCAAGATAGTATTCAAAACTACAAACATGTTATCAGCCTATATTCACATGTTGCTTCCAACATTTACAGTGGATGTTTGTTTTCTTTTAAGGTTGCTTTCAACCTGTTGATTGCTTCCAGCAAACTATTACCACATCACACACACACATACATTATTCTCAGTCAGGGGCATGGAAGTGTATATAGTATAAGTTTACAGCTATGTATTTAGCTTATTGTACATATGATTACATAGAAAGTTGAAGGTTTAGTAAGGGTAGGCTCATTGTTTTCTTAAGGGTAAGTTAGACAGACTGAAAACACAGGATGGAAATAGAGTGAGCACATAGTCAGGCATATTATTAACATAGTTGCAAGGTCTGGCAAAAATTCAATTTTGAAGGGAAGAGATATTTTCAGAAAAAGCTGTTCTGTTTTAAGAGCCACCAAGAACAGTAGTGGATATAGCAACAGAGCTCAGAGAGTCTAAGGGAGCATAGCCTCCAAGGAAACAAATTCCTTAGCTGTCTGGTCAGGAGCACAGGTGACTTTTAAAGACTGTAAGTCAAGAAATAGCAATGTATTTGAAGAGGCTTGAAGCAAGCTGGCTGTATTTGAACATCGAATAGGAACGGGGTGATGAGCATAAGGAGCTGAGTTTCAGTTATGTTTTAAGATGGGCATAAATTATTTGAATTTATTTCTTCTTAAAGGAGTTTTGGGGCTAGATAGACTGTTCAGGAGTTAAGAGCACTGACTGCTCTGCCAAAGAACCTGCATTACTTCCTGATGTCCATGTGGGGTTTCACTTTTGTCTTGTGACTCCAGTTGCAGGAAAAGGGTCCGATGCCCTTTTCTGGCCTCCATGAATACCACGTATACATGGTGTTCACAGACACACATTCAGGCAAAATACATGTATATAGAAATAAAGTATTTCTGAAAATTTTAAGGCAAAAATTACTAAATTCTTATCTTAGTGTTTTATTGCTTTAAAGAGATGCCATCACCACAGTAACTGTTACAAAAACATTTAATTCAGGCTGACGTATTATCATTATGGAGAGATATGGTGGCATGCAGGCAGACATGGTGCTGGAGAAGGGGCTGAGTGTCCTGCCTCTCAATTCAAAGCAATACGAAATGAACTGTGTGCTGGGCTTAAGCATAGAAGACTTAAAAATTTGTCCTCACAGGGACTCCAACAAGGCCACACCTACTCCAACAAAGCCTCATCTCCTAATAGTGCCACTTCCTATAGGGACCATTTTTTCCCCAAACCCATCACATTCCACTTCCTGGCCCTAATTATGATAGGCTTGTAGCTATATCATAATGCAAAAGTACATTCAGTCCAACTTCAAAAGTCCTTTTAGTCTCTAACAGTTCTAAAGCGTATTTAAAAGTCTAAAGTTCAAAGTCTTCTGAGATTCATGCAGTCTCTTAACTGTAATCCCTTATAAAATCAAAAAGCAGATCATCTACTTCCAACAGATAATGTTACAAAAGGAACACAGGATAGACATTACCATTCCAAAATCGAGGAAAGCGAGGGTAGTGAGAAAATACGGGCCAAAGCAAGACAAACCAGCTGGGCAAATTCCAAACACTGCATCTCTATGTCTGATGTCAAAACATTCTTCAAATCTTAGCACCTTTCAACTTTGTTGGCTGCAACACACTCTTCTTTTGGTCTGGTTCCACTCCCTGTTAGCAGGATTCCTCATCAGATATTACATGACTCTGGCACCTGCAAATTCTTGGAAGTCTCCAAGGCAATCCAGACTTTACCTTTACAGCTTCATACAATGACCTCTCTGGGCTTCCATGCAGGGACACCTCTTCCTCATGCCTGGCCTCAGCGGTTTTCCTTAGTATCAGAGGAAGATTTCATAGCCCCTTTCTTCTATCTTTGACTCTAAAGCCAGAACCACATGGCTGAATCTGCCAAGTTCTCCTGCTTTCTGGGGCTGGAATATGTTCCCTTGTTCATTAATTACATCTCCACCAGCTTTCTGTTCTTTACTGCCTAAGCTTGGCTTTTCTGAAACATGCTCTGTAGATAAGGCTGGCCTTAGAGACCCTCCAGCCTCTGCCTTCTGATTATTCGGATTACAGGTATATATCACCGTGCCTGGACCCAAACTGTTCTTTAATTTCCTTTCACAAGTTGGAAGCTTAGCTGGGTAGGATCTTGCCCTGAGGTCACCACTTCCTTTATTCCATTTTTAATCTCTTCACCTCCTTGAACATAGGACTTGGCTCTATCCCATTTCCTTGTGCCCCTTTCCTCCTCAAAGTGTACATTTTGTATTTTCCCCTGCTCTGCTTGCTCCATTTTATTATAAATTTTTATGAGAGTTAACATTAGTAACCACACAATGTGTCTATACTAGACTATTTTGAGATCTCCTTTGCCAGTGCAGTTAATCCACTTTATCCCCAGGCAGACTTTTTGTACAAGGACAAAAACCAGCCACTTTGTTCACCAAACTGTCCTAAATAAAATCTCCAGGCAAGGCACTAGAATTCTCCTCTGAACCCCCTTGTGCCAGGCCTCCACAGTCCAGACCACTCTCAGCATCACTGCCTTCTAAGCTTCTACCAGAATGGCCCGGTAAGCAACACTTAAAGCATTCCACTGTTTTCCTAACCCAAAGTACCAAAGTCTAAATTCTCCTAAACCAAAACATGGTCAGGCCTGTCATAGCAATTCCCCAGTTTCTGGTACCAAATTCTATCTTAGTTAGGTTTCCTTTGCTATGAAGAGACACCATGACCACAGACACTATTATAAAGGAAGACCTTTAATTGATCTACCTTACAGTTTCAGAGGTTTAGCCCATCATCATGACAGGATATTGTAGCATGCTGGCAGATATGGGGTGCTACTGGACAGTTTTACATATTAATCTGTAGTAACAGAAAGTGAAATGACTCACTGGGCATGGCTTGAGCATATAAGACCACAATGACACACTTCCTCTAGTAAGGCCATACCTACTTCAAAGCCACACCTCTTAAAAGCGCCATTCCCTATGGGGACCATTTTCTTTCAAACTACCACAATTCTATATTGTAAAAGGTAGTCAGGACAAAGTAACAATATAAAACTAATCACCTTTTAAGTATAAAAGAAGGCACCAGTGAGTGTATCTCATTGCATTTTGAACTAATTGCCAACTTCTATAAGAAAGTATCATTTATTGAATCATGATTGGACATAAAAATAGAGTTAAGGTATCAAGTGGCACCACTGTCAGTGCTCCTATCACTATTTAAAAAAAAAACAATTATTTTTGTATGCACCTGTTTATGTGGCTACATATGTGCATATGTATATGAAAAGATGCATGTGAGTGCAGGTTCTCAGGGAGTCCCAAGGCATTGGCTGTCTTGGAGTTGACTCTATGTGTTTGTGAGCTGCCCAATGTGTGTGCTGCTAATTGACCTTGGGACCTTTAGACAAGCAGTGGTTGCGCCTAATTGCTGAGCCTGCTCTCTATCTAGTTCTGGTTTTTGTTTTTTTGTTATGTTTTGTTTTGTTTTTTTTTAATTGCAATACATTAGCTGCTTATCAGTAAGTAGTGGCTGAGCCAGCCCTATGTTATTACATACTTAGAAGGATTTCCTTTCTGTGAGGTGTCACATGTCTTTAATCTCAGCACTCAGGAGGCAGAGGCAGGCAGATCTCTCAGTTTGAGGCCAGCCTGGTCTACAGAATGAGTTCCCGAACACCCAGGGCTCTGTCTTAAAACACACACAAAAAAGTGTTCTTCCCTTCTGGAAAAGGAAGAGGGCTGTCCTATGTGCTATCTTTCAGAGCTGTTGGTTTCGTTTTTTAATCTTCTGGATTAGAGCTGAACTAGTGTGTGGCATTAGTTCCTCTCCCATCTGGTTGTCCCAAAAATTTCAGAGTATGCCATGGATAAACCATGGATTGTAGGATTGAATGTTCAGAATATTTAGTGCTTAGATTTTAATTAATACATATATGCTGCACAAACACACATATGTACTTTGATCATGTTCATCCCCATTCCTAAATGTTATTTTTATTCATTAATTTATTATTTTGTTGTTTCTTGAAACAGGGTCTCTATGTAGTTGACTGTTCTGTAATTGACTCACTGTATAAAAGAGGCTGGCCACAACTCACTAGGCCCAGCTTTAAGCCATTGCTTAAAAATGATTTATACAGAGAATGTATGATAGTATATTTTAAAGATGTTAAATATAATTTATTAGGGGGGGTCAGTGAAATCTAAGATCTTATAGTTCCTTAGTGTCTAATAGTTTTGTGTCTGACTATCTCTATAAAATTATTACCAGCTGTGTATGATCGAATGAGAGCAGATCAGAAGAAATTTGGCAAAGCATCATGGGCAGCAGCTGCAGAACGCATGGAAAAACTCCAGTATGCAGTTTCTAAGGAGACTTTGCAGATGATGAGAGCTAAAGAGATTTGCCTGGAACAGAAAAAACATGCACTAAAAGAAGAGGTAATAAGAGCTGTCATTAAAATAATAAAATGTAAAAAATTAGGATTTGCATATATTAGATTCTTGGTTTTGATAGAAATCTTTTTAATATCATTTTTATATAATGCTTTCTGATTACACTTCGTTTTATCCGTTTTGTGTGTGAGTCTGCATGTGTGTATGTGTGCATGTGCACACACGCATAGATATAGGTACACATTTGTACATGTATGCATGAGGGAGTTAGCCTTAGGTGTCTTTATTCAGTTGATGACCACTTTGTTTTTTGTGGGGGAAAGGATCTCCCACTGCCTGGGACTTCTCAGTTAGGCTTAGCAGGCCAACTCAAGGTTCCACTCTTGTCTGACTTTCCATCCCTGGGACTTCGCATCCATGCCACCACACTCAGCATTTTATATGAGCTCTGGGATCAGATCAGACTCTTAGACTTGCATGATGTTGTAGTTTCTGATGCTGTGATAAAATGTAGATCAACAGCATCTAGAGGAGGAAAGGATTTATTTGGTTTATACCTCCAGGTCACAGTCCATCCCTTATGGTCATCAAGGCAGGAACTTGACCCAGAAACCATGGAAGAATGTTGTTGCTGGCTTGTTCTCTCCCTGGCTCAGGCGTATATGCAGCTAGTTTGCTTAAACTGCCCAGTATAGCAGGGTGTAGTGTTGGACACCTTTAATCCTAGCACTCAGGAGGCAGAGGCAGGCAAGATCTCTGTGAAATTGAGTCCAGCCTGTTCTACAGAGTAAGTTTAAGTTCCCTTAAAGCCAGGGGCTATTATACAGAGAAATCCTGCTTTGACAAATAAAAAGCAAAATAAAAAGATGCCCAGGAGCACCTGCCCAGGGACTTGTTAGTATGGGTGATTCTAGGCTGTGACAGGTTGGCAGTTAATGATAAGTTGGATACATGGCTACCTTCCTGTCTTAGTTATTTTTATATCTGTGATAAAACACATAATCAAGGCACCTTAAGAAGGATGTTGTAATAGATTCTGGCCCAGACTTTCCAGGCCTTGACCAAAGGTTTCGTCTCTTGACCTCACTTTGCCTCAAATAATCACACAGAGGCTTATATTATTTTTATGCTGATTGACCTAGGGCCCAGGCATATAATTTGCTAGCTCCTTCATCTGAACTCAACCTATCTTGTTAATCCGTGCGGCTCGGTACCTTTTCTCAGAGCAGCATCTCCGCGTCTCCTGGCAGCTTTGTGGATCCTGGCATCTGTCTCTATTCTTATACTAGGAGTTGTCTTAGCCTGGTAGCCCCGCCCACACTTCCTGTTTGCCTTTGGCCAGTCAGCTTTTATTAAACCCATAGGCAGGATAAATATTTACATTACCAGCATAATCCCACTACAGAAGGGGGTGTTCAGCTTTGGGCTTCTGGTTCCAGAGGATTAGTGCCTATGACTGCAGGGAGCATGGCAGTACTCAGGAGACATGGCACTGGAACAGTAGCTGATGGCTCACATTTCAGTTTAAAAGGAGCACAGGCAGAGAAAGCCACCTGGGAATTGTGTCCGAAGACAGTAGAATTCTGTTGGAATTAGCTCTGTCAATGCCTTACCATTACCTATGTTTTATCAGGAACAAGACAGGGTTGGGGCTTGGTTTTCTTGACCCTCTTCATTAAGAAAGCCTTGTTGCTTGCAGCCTTTCTTAGCACATCCAGGAGCAGCAGAACTTCACTGTTGGTGCTTATGTTACCTTCAAAATGTTAAAACCTGACTATTGTGCTTATTTATCTCCTGAGCCATTATTTCAAAGTTACCCCATCTTATGATTAAACTGGTCTGCAACATTACTTTTACTGAAGAGGCTTTCTCTCTCACACACACACACATACACAGTCATCTACTGACAGTTTTGTAAGCACTAGAAGCAGTAAATGTTCAGGACTAGAAGTTGTTTTTAAAAATGGGGGCAGTGGGGCTGGAGAGATGGCTCAGCGGTTAAGAGCACCGTCTGCTCTTCTAGAGGACCCGGGTTCGATTCCCAGCACCCACATGGCAGCTAACAACTGTCTGTAGTTCCAGTTCCAGGCAAATAAATAAATAAATAAATAAATAAAGTTTAAAAAAAAAAATGGGGGCAGTGAGTAGTGACTGAGGATAGAAGCTGGTCTAGATGCTTACAGTCAGACTTTGTTATTTAGATAATATTGTCCAGTCAGTATTTGAGGGCTGGAGAGATGACTCACTGTAAGTACACTGCCTGCTCCTGCAGAGGATGCTGTTTGGTTCCCAGCATTCACATGGGCCTCGCTGGCTGTAACTGCTGTTTTTCTTTCAGCCTCTGTGGGCACTGAATGTTTTTGAAAACAAAACATATATATATGGTAAAAAATTTAATTTGTTTGTTAATTGCTAGACTTTTCTTCTTAACTTTCCTTTATCATTTTATACCCCAGAATAATTGTTTAATTTAGTACACATTATTATTTTCTCTTATATATATGAGATAAAATCTCCCTTTATGATCTCTTGCCTGGCCTCCTTCATTTCTCCATAGCAGATCTTTTTTTTTTAAGTTTTACGTTTTTAATCATTTGTGTGTTTTATGTGCACATGTTTGAGTGTGGTTAGAAGTGGCTATAACATGCTGGTTGTAGTGCTGGGAACTAAACTTGAGTCCTGTGGAAGAGCAAGCAGCAAGGCTCCTAACTGGAACCACATCTATAGCCCCACAGACCCATGACTTTTCAAGGTACTTTAATCCCCGACCTTCAGGGTTCTGTTTAACTCTTGTTTCTTTGCTATTTTCCCCCTGATTTTTATAGAGTTCTACACAATCCCTTTGTCCTGGTCACTGTTCTGTTGCTATGAAGTGATACCATGATCAAGGCAACTCTTACCAAAGAAAGCATTTTACTCAGGGCTCACTTAACAGTTTCAGAGGTTAGTCCATTATCATCACGGCAGGGAGCATGAAGGCATGAATGATGCTGGATCAGTAGCTGAGAGAGCTACATCCTGGTCCTCAGACAGAGACCTAGTGAGAGAGAAGAAAGTGGGGTGGAGGAAAGTGGGGAGAGGTAAGGAGGAAGGCAGGGGAAACCTTAAGGCGTACCCCCAGTAACACACTTCTCCAAGCCCCATCTATTTCAACAATTCAAAGCCTAATCCTTCTAATCTGTTCAAATAGTGCCACTCCCTGATGACTAAGCATTCAGATATATTAGCCTCTGGGGATCATTCTTATTGTATACACTGCCCCCCCCCCCGAGTTTATTAAACAAAAATAAGCACTTCTCCAGAAATTTAATAAGAAGAACTTCCATTCCCTTGTTTACTCATTTCGATTTTTAAATACTAAATATGGAGCCAGGTATGGTGGAGCATACTCTTAATAGTTCTAGTACCCTTCAGGTAGAGACAGGAAGATTGAGTTCAGTTCATTCTCAGCCTATGTAACAAGTACAAGCCAGCATGATCTCTGTGAGAGATCTATCTCAACACCCTCGTACCTCATGTATATGAATGTTTTACCTGTATGGAATATATGTATACCATGTAGATGCTTGGTGCCCATGGACATCAGAAGAGGGCATCTGATTCCCTGGAACTGTTGTTACAGATGAATGTCTATTATGTGGGTCCTGGGAGCCACATCAGCTCCTCTCTTAAGTGCAGAACTACCCTTCCAGGCCACTCATTTTATGTAGGACTTGTTGCTTTCTCAGAGCCAGAGAGAGATGGATGAGTGGTTAAGAGAACAGGCAGCCCTCTCTGTCCTCCTGGAGCATGCCTGCTCATGGCAGAAGCACCCTCCCACAACCACATAATGATTTAAAGATTCTGTTTTGAGTTTGACTATTACAAAAAGGGTCCACAGTGCCGTTGTTATTAATTAATTTTTTTTTAAGTATATGGCCTCACTATCATAGTCCAGGTTGCCCTTGAAACTGATCTTCCTGCCCCCGCCTGTTTCTGTATGTTGGGATTGCTGCTGGACACCAGCACTCTGTGCTTACTGATTGTAGTAAGGTTTCTTTGCTAGTTTGACATGAAATAAACTCTGAGGCCTCCTACATAGCTGTGCTGTAGAAAGCAGTCTTTTACACTTTTCCCTCTTGTGTTTTTTGTGTTGTTAAAAGGTAAACTTGGACCTTGTCTGGGACAATTTGTACTTTGTATTCAGCCTCTGAAGAATCTTAGCCCCATCCCATGTTCTCCAAGGCAATTCTACTGTAGTTTCTCTTTATTGAGCTTGATCCTTTTTGTAGTGGCTATCTGGATTTCTTTGCAAATCCCAGCCTGTTTATTGCCTGTTAGGTTGACTTTGCCTTCATCTTATTGCTTAGGGTTAACACAATCTGTCTGACATGGATCTACTCTGGCAATACTGGGTGCTAAAGGCAAAGACCCCTGACTCCTCAGAGTAGAACATACAGCTTCTTTTATACAGTCCTTCAGTGGTAAAGGGAGGGACTGGCTAGACCAGAGCTCTAGAGTTAGAGTCTGGGTGGTCATTTTCTAGGCCACTTCTGTGGTTATAATAGTCTGCTTTTAAATTCTTGCATCATGTGTTGGAATTCTTCAAAGAATTTTTAAAAGTTGCCAGCTAGACATTCTTAACAGGTTTGTGTTTGTTGGGTATATAATATAGGATAGGTATTGTGTTTTTATATATATTCCATGGTTATAATAGTCTGCTTTTAAATTCTTGCATCATACGTCTGAATTCTTCAAAGGATTTTTAAAAGTTGCCAGTTAGTCATTCTTAACAAGTTTATATTTGTTGGATATGTAATGTAGGTATTGTGTTTTCATATATATTTAACTGTGATGATGTACTGTCAGTTTTAATAGCCTTACTCTAAGGTGTCTGTATTACTCAATGAGAAACACAACACATGTAAAATATTGAAACCATCCCAAACAAATGCTTTGCCCTTGAAGACTTCTGCATGTAAGGGGAGACATGTGTTTGTGTGTTTTCTTGTGTTAAGACACTTTACTTTAGCCATAGAATTTGCCTTGCAGAACAGGCTGACTTCCTGAGTACTGTTTTCTTAAATTGGGAAAAGATAAGAAGAGAAAGAACCAGGTGATCTAGCTCTAAAACTTTTGTATTGCCTGAGGGAAATTCTGAAGTAGTAGAAAAATACCTGTTGGAAAAATAAAATTATTTTGGTCATAAACAAGTCACTATGTTTATTTAAAGACAAACTTCTTGATATAAAATTAAATCATACATTTAAAATTATGAATTAATAGAATTGGGAGTACTTATCACAAGATTAGTGATAAACTTGAAATAAATTTTCTAAATTAACTCTTAAATATTACTAATCTCTTAAGCAATGCTCTACTTGGCGTTTGAATTTTATTTACATTTAAGATTGTGGTTTTGCATAAGAATGGCTCCATTTGCTTTTTCTGACTCCCTGATCTGTTTCTGAAAACAGCAGTAAACTACTAACATATTGAGCTGAATATAATATGCTAATTCTGAGGCCAACTCATTTATTTATTTGGGCTTTTATCTAAAAGCATGTAGGCAAATTAATTTAAGTTTATATTTCTTATTTCAGTTTGCTTTAATACATGGAATATTGAACATTATTGTATGTGTGCATTTAAGATCTCAGTGTATTATTCATCAGAACATCCTGCAATGAAAGAATTACATTTCTACTTAATTTTAAAAACCAAAATTTGGAGCTATCTAGTAGCTGCCATACTGAACAGAACGACTCTAGGTTTTAGTTCTGCAAGCTTACTCCTTACTTGTCAGTAAAATGGTAATGTCTAGTCTCTGGATGTCATGATCCCATGAATTGGTATTTGTGAAGTATTTAGCATAATGCTTGGCATAGAGGGGGAGCACAGTGCTAACTACTACAACTCTAATTCTGCTGGGCATTTTTGTAAGTGTTATGAAAGGGACTACAAAGAGAAGAAGCTGCGAAGTGGGCACAGTCCAAGCAGTAGATAGGAAATTGAGGTCCTTCCTTCCTTCCTTAGGCAAGGAGGCTGGATTTGTGATGTCTTTCCCCCCTTTACTCCTAGGAATCAAACCCAGGATCTCATTTATGCTAGGCAAGTACTCTAGCACCGAGCCTTTTCAAAAGCATCCAGACTTTGAGAAAATATACATAGAACCAAGGAGGGAGAAAGGGCACCTCCTAAGCATAAGGAAAAAACCAAAGAATAAACACCTAAAAACCTGAACCAAGTAGTAAATCATAAACAGTGAAAAAAATTTAACATAACTTATCAAAACACACTTTTAATGTTTATGCCATAGTTCATTCATATTTAGGGTGACAATACATTATTATCATCCTGACAGAGATCTCAATAATTTTTCTTCTCAAAAACAGTCAAAAGCAGAGGCAAAGTATATATGAAACCATACTTTGATGGTTACAACCGAGTGGGAAAAGCCAGTTACTTTTAAAAGCAAATCCAATTCATAGAACTATTCTAAAACACACATGTCAAGGTTCCACTATATTTTGACTTATACTACTTTAATTTTTTTTCCCCCTTGAGACAGGGTTTCTCTGTGTACTTCTGGCTGTACTGGGACTCACTCTGTAGACCAGGTTAGCCTTGAACTCATTTGCCTGTCTACACATGCCACCATACCTGGCTTACTTTAATTTTTTTTTTTTTGCAATCTTAAATGTTTGCAGCAGCTACCCAGGAAAGAGAAGTTATTTTTTCCATTTATTTTTATGCACATGAGTATGTAGCCTGCGTGTTTGTGTATCATCAGCATCTCAAGTATTTGTGCAATTCAGAAGAAAGTGTCAGACCTCTAGGACTGGAGATATAGTTGTGAGCTGACGTGTAGGTGCTGGGAATTGAGTCTGGGTCTTGTGGAAGAATAGTCGGTGCTCTTAGCCACTGATTCATATCTCTAACCCCAGGAGAATTAAAAATGTTTATTATTTTAAATTATGTGTATATATATATATGTGTGTGTGTGTGTGTGTGTGTGTGTGTGTGTTGTGACTTGTATGGGTATGTGCATGTGAGATGTGAGTACAGGTGCCTGTGGAATCAAAAAGATGGCCTTTGATTCCCTGGAGTAGGAGTTTGTTGTGAGCCACCTGATTTGGGTGCTGAAAGTTTAGAACAGCATATGCTCTTAACTGCTGAGCCATCTTTCTATCCCACTCCCTAGTGGGAAAAGCTTAAATGTTTTAGGCCATTCCTATTTATGTATGTCAACTTACTTAAATTTCAAAAACATTTGTGAAATTGAGAATGTGCTCCATACTTGAGGAATTCAAGGTATGTTGGGATTTTAGAAGATGATGTTCAGAGCAGGTAACTTCAGAGAGAGGTTAATTTCATGGTGATGAAACATGGCTACGTGGAAAAATAAAACTGCACATGGTTTAATATCTTTCAGTTGTATAAGGTTTGTGAAATGTGAAATTCAGACAGCCCTGCTTACCTGTACTCTGTACTGTCCCCAATTGTAGAGATGTCACCTGCACGATCTATATTTATACAGGAGAGCCTCGCAGATCTGGTTTTTCATATTTTACCTTTACCTTTTCCATAGCAAAAGGCTAGCCTTATGAGAGCTTATCCTTTTGGGCCAGTATTTATTGTTGATAATTTAATGGCTTATAATTTATTAGAGTGTTTATAAAATTTATTAAAAGATTTAACCAGGCTTAATTCATAGAGCTAATTTTTTTTTTTTTTTTTTTTTTTTTTTTTGAGACAGGGCCTTACTGTTCCCTGCTGGTTGTCCTGAAACCTAATTGTGTAGACTAGACTGGCCTTAAAGTCACAGAGCTCTATCTACCTGGTTCTGCTTTCCTTCTGCATGTACCAACATGCCTGGCTGGAGTTATTTTTAAATGTCCACCACTACATGTTCAGGTCCCAACCTAACCATTTCTTTGTCTGTCTTAGTAAATGAATTTGATGTTAGGCCCTAAGAAAAGCATTCCAGGACTGGAGAGAGGATTTACAGGTTAAGAGCTTGACTGCTTTTTCAGAGGTTCTGAGTTCAATTCCCAGCAACCACTTAGTGGCTCACAACCATCTGTAATTAAAGCTGATTCCCTCTTCTGGCAGACAGGTATACAGGCAAGCAGAACACTATGTACATAATAAAATAAATTTTTAGGGTTAGAGTTAGCATTCTAGTCACTGGCTAATGTGTATAAATATCTAAATTTATTAAGCACAATCTTTTGTATATAATATACATCCCTGCCGAGGTTTCCCCCTCCCTCCTTTCTTCCCAGCGGCCAGCGGCGTGCCCCTCCCACCTCCCAACCTCCAGTCTGCTTCTCCCTTTCTGTTTTGGAAAAGAGAGGTTACCCATGAGTGCCAACAAAGCATTGTGTATCATCTGCACCTATGGCCACTAAACCTTCAATAACAACATCATTTATTCATATTTTTAACTTTGACCTTTGTGTATTTATAGAAGTTTGCTAAAATATTCGTTTTATAATTTTTTCTGAGTTTTTTTATTCTCTTTTCTATAGATTTTCTATTTTAGTTTTTTTAATTGCTCAGGAAGGTGTTTTCCCCCATGATGGCAGGGTAAGATTTCGTAGACTCTGCCTAATATTTGATTGTGGGTCTGTATCTGTTTTCATCAATTGCTGGAAGAAACTTCTCTGATGACAATGGGGCTAGGCACCAATCTGGTCACAAGAGCTGGCCAGTTCAGGCTACATATCTACTGTTGCTAGGAGGCCTAGCTGGTGCTAGCCTTGTCAATTCCTGGGAGATTCCCTTACACTGGGTTTTTACCTGATCACAAAATGCTTCCCCCCTTCAGTGCTCTCCCTCATACCTGAAAGCTGATGTTCCCATCCCCACCTGCCCCCCGCCCACTCACAAAATCTCTTTTATTTCCCCTTTCCAGGGAGATCCAGGCATTCCATCATGAACCCTTGTTACCTAGTCTCTCTGGGTCTGTGGATTGTATGTAACCTGTTTATCCTTTATTTTACAGCTAATATCAACTTGTGAGTACATACCATGTTTGTCTTTTTTGGTCTGGGTTAGACTTGGGATTTTTTTTTCCTAATCCTATCCATATGTTTTAAAATTTTTTGGCTGAGTAATACCTCCTTGTGTAAATGGGGGGTATATCTTTATCCATTCTTCAGTTGAGGGACATCTAAGTTGTGTCCAGGTTCTGGCTGTTATGTATAATGTTGCTATGAACATAGTTGAACAAGTGTCCTTGTGGTATCATTGAGCATCCTTTGGATCTATGCCCATGAGTGGTATAGCTGTGTCTCGAGATAGATTGATTTCCAGTTTTCTAAGAAACTGTCAGCAGTGATTCCCACCAGCAGTGAAGAAGTGTTCCCCTTGCTCCCCATCCTCTCCAGCATGAGCTGTCACTTGTGTTTCTGACAGGTAGAAGATGGAATCTTAGAGTCATTTTGATTTGCATTTCTCCAGTAGCTAAGTATGTTGAACATCTCAAGTGTTTCTAAGCCAGCAAAATCTAAAATCTTGTTCAAAATATCTTTTTGTGCTCTCAATGTGTCCCTTACCTTTAAAACAAGGGATTCTTCAACACTAATATGAATCCCCATCTTTCTGCCATAGGCTTTCCTAGAGCAGTAAGCGGTCAGATACCTCTCTTATGGACTGGGGACCCAAGCGATGTCAGCATCTCATGAGGGAGGCTTTAAAATTCCTTTTTGTTCTTTCCATCAGCCTTTGGTAGTCACTTCTGCAAAGTCACTTGAAGTGAGGGTCACTTCTCCAGTGCTACCAGGATCTCCAGGGCACATTAATGTCTATGCAACAGGCCTTCTAGGACAACTAAAGAACCTTAAAGGAGCCACAACAGTATATTCTGGAACAAATATTCTTAGAAGAATGCTTAGAGTCTGACACAAGAAGCCTGATGTTTCTCATCTTAGGAGCGTGCCCAGAGCTACTGCAAAAGCTGTACCAGCCTGCTGGAAGTAGCAGTGTTGGTAAAGTGTGGCAGGTTTAGGTACTTTTGAGTAAGACCTAGGTGTAGCTAGGTCTGTAATTGCCATATTTTGTACATGCTTCTATCTCTGTTTAAAGTATTTTTAACAATAATGCGTATTAAGCATATTATCATTTCCACTATACAATTTCTACCTCTGTTTAATTATACTGGTCATAATACACACACACATTCTATTTGTTTAAGATCTTTTATATACCTGCTTAAATATTTTGTATAATGATACATATATACATTTACCTTTATTTAATGTTTATATGATTGTCATACTTAAAGTCATTGTTCAAAAACTATACACCCATTTGTAGATTATCTATTTTTACAATGTAAGCTTCAGTCTTTAAGAGGATAAAAATTACAGATCACAGTTACTTAAGTTTGTCATGTACTAGTCATGTTGTTTAGGTTTCTTAGATGTATATATAGTAAAATATAACAGACAGACAAGAGTCTTCAGCCACCCCATAGACCTAGAAAATATAGCATTTAATATTTTATTATTCAGAATTTGGCTCTGAGAGATATGATAACTCCTGGCAGCACCATTCCTTTCCTGAGATGGTGTTGGCCATCAAAGACACTCCACAAAAAGTTTGTCTTTTTCGGCAGGTAATGGCCTATTGGGCAGAAAACTGTTCTTGCTTTGACTGCTGAGCGTAAACATGCTGTCTAATCCAGACAAGCAAGACAAGAATCTGTTAAAACATGCCCAGATAAGACAGCTTCTCAAAATAGTCTGCTTCTAAAAAAAAAAAAAAAAAAAAAAAAATCTGTCAGATATCCTAGGCCTATCGCCAAAAAATAGATGCTCCAACTTTACAAAAAGGTTATGGGTGACTGTCCAGATAGCTAATTGTCACTGTCCTCTCCTAAATTTTGAAAGTTACTCCCTCCTACATTCAGCTTATTCAGGTAATATATTTTCCTTCTCAGGTCTTTGATAGAGTTAAAGACTAGACAGCTAAGGTTACTACCATCTCATATCTTACCTAAGAACATTTAGATATTAGATTCATATTATTTAAGATAAATGGCTTTAAAGTAATTTCTACATATTGCCACTTACCAATATTTTAGACACTTAAGATGTATTGAAAAAAAAAGGGGGGCCTGGAGAGATGGCTCAGCGGTTAAGAGCAGTGTTCTATTGTTCTTCTGGAAGACCTGGGTTTGATTCCCAGCATCCACATGGCAACTAACAACTGTCTGTAATTCCAAGATCTGACACCCTTATACAGTTATACATACAGGCAAAACACCAATTCACATAAAAATAAATTTTTTTTAAAAAAAATGATGTACTGTGTGTTGTTTAATTATAGTTTGACCTTGTCTATGTTATTTGCCTTTTATCTCTCCTGGAAATTATCTTATAAATATTTCTATTATATACTGTCTTATATTTAGGTTTAGAACTTTTTATATAGTCAAAAGGAGGAGATATAGTAGGTTCAGGCACTTTTGAGCAAGACCTAGGTGTGGCTTTGAGGTTTTAAAGACCCCTGTATGGGGCATGGCCAGTCCCCCTTTAAAGACTGGTTCCACACTGCCTGCCTTCCTGTTTGTTTCGGTGCTCTGGGAGGAAGGATGGCTGCCACCACTGACTCTCAGGGATAGTTCAGCCCTCCAAAAATTGCCCTAGGGTTCAACCTTTTATCAGTAGTGTCTCATATAAACCCCTTAACAAATATTAAACCTTTTATATAATTATTTGCCAGTAAGTAATTTCTACAATAGGAAGCAATTCTGAATCCTCCTTTCTCTTTAGTTGCTTACTTCAAAGAGAGAGGAAATCCCTCTCTCTTCAGAAGTGTCATACAAGATACCTTCCACTTCAAAAACTGTTCCCAAGAAATTGTCAGATTCCTGCTTAGGCCCAGTCTAGGGCCCCATTTCATTTCTGTTAAAGATAAGAGATTTTGTTACCAAAAATAAGTGAGTACTCACCATAGATTGCAAGGACTTTTCACACCTAAAGCAATTTTCTCCAACTGATTTATTCCCATATACTCACTCACCTTACTCTCCAGCCAGCAGACCCAGGAAAGTAAGGGGAACCTAGCTGTGGAGTAATTAATTGGCTTTTCCCACTCTGTTGTAGCCATAAAAGTATTGCTCCACATTTTGTATGTTCATTGTGGAAAGGGAACAATATAACTTAGCATCTGCTTTTGAGCTGAGAAGAGAAAACCATTGAGATTTGTGTTAGAATGATAAGAATACACTGTTACCCTAAATATAAATGTGCTATGGCATAAACATTAAAAGTTTTGTGGTAAGCTATATTCAGACTTTTTTCACTGTTTATGATTTACTACTGATATAAAATTTTTGGTTTTGCTTTGGTTTGGGTTTTTTTCCTTATGTTTAAGAGTACCCTTCCTCCTCCTCCTTTGATTCTGTGTATGTTTTCTAAAAGTACTGATGCCTCCCCCACCTCCCTTATGATAGTGGAGGCGAACTTAGATAGTGATATTGTAGATACATGTAGACTTTCATAGCTGAGCTGTCCCAGCTGCTTTTACTTTTTTCTTATGAGATAAATGTCTCAGTAATTTGTCCAGATTGACCTTGAACAAACTCTTCAGCAGGCTGGCCTTGAGTTGATAATCTAACATTTAACTCTGGAATAGCTCCAGCCTCTGCTATTAGACCTATGCTCTCCAGGCTAGCTTCAAACTCCTGGCCTTAAGTGGTCTTCTGCACTATTAGTGCCACACCCAGCTCAGAAGTCATCCCCTCCCCAAGGGTTTCTCTGTATAGCTCTGGCTATCCTGGAACTTGCTCTGCATATCTGGGTTCAAGGGTATGTGCCACCACTGCCTGGTACTCCTCTCTTAAAGCAGTTGCTTTTGGGACTTACCTTATTAGATTAGATTAATATCTAGTTGATTGACTGTTTTCCATTTCCACCAGTTAATAGTAGTGCTATTATTTTCCATGCAGATGCAGAGTTTACAGGGTGGCACAGAAGCTATAGCTCAGTTGGATCAGCTAGAGGCTGATTATTATGATCTGCAGCTTCAATTGTATGAAGTACAGTTTGAAATCTTGAAGTGTGAAGAGTTGCTTTTGACTGCACAACTGGAAAGCATCAAAAGACTTATATCAGGTATGGTGTGCATTTAGCCACAGGAGCCCACAAAAGGTAGAGGATATGGAGAAAGTCTTCATGGATCCCGACTGTGTTTCACCTAAGACTTAAAAAAATAATACTCTAAACATAAATGTTTTGAATGAGTCCTTGAACTGGAATGATTTTATGAACTCAGTAATTCAGGCTACCTATTAGTTTTGAGTACTTTTGTAGCATGCCTGCTTTGTTAAAGGATGCTCCATCAAGAATCATAATTTTTGCAATTTTGCATATGTCGAGTGTGGAAAAGTGAGGTCTGTATTTATTGAACACTTACTGTGTACCAGACACTGCTAAACATTTTTGCCTCATTTAGTCTGAGGTTTATTTCCTCACCTTTTAATCTTTGTTGAATAAAGAAGCTCATTCTTAACTGCAACTTGTGTGACAGAAAAGAGAGACGAAGTGGTGTACTATGACACATATGAAAGCATGGAGGCCATGCTGGAGAAGGAAGAAATGGCGGCATCTGTGCACGCACAGAGGGAAGAGCTCCAGAAATTGCAGCAGAAGGCACGTCAGCTGGAAGCAAGAAGAGGCCGTGTCTCTGCCAAGAAAGCCTACCTCAGAAATAAGAAGGTACTGGAACCTTGTTTTCATTCATCACTTCATTCTTGAGCCATGTTTAATAATTCAAATTGGAATGTGATTTGTCATCACTGCTTCCATTTTAAAACTAAGTAGCTATTACCTGTTCTCAGCTTCTTCTTACATTAAACGTATTTCTGTTAGAGTTGCTCTCTCACATATATTCTAACAGCCAGTGTTGGTTGTGCTCTACTTATCTAAGGGTGACTCACCAAAGGGCATGATATAGGGTCCCCTGCAATGCATTGAAATAAGAGCTAAAGTGTTCTGTGAAGTCAGTATATTTGGCCTTATTTAGTAAGGTTAGGATGTTAAGAGAGTGGGCCAAAGCACTGCTCTTCAGAATTGGACAGATCTTAATGGCCTGTTCTGACCCTCCAGAGATGTAGCAATGCTTTAGTGGTCTATGGTGAAGGAGGTAGGAGCTAGTCCTCATTAGCTCTGTGCTTCGGAGTAAAATGAGCCATGTAAACTTTGCTGTGACTTTCCCAAGTCTCACTGTAATTAAAACACATTTTATATTTTTCTAGGAAATTTGTATTGCAAAACACAGTGAAAAGTTCCAGCAACGCTTCCAGAGTGAGGATGAATATAGAACCCATCACACAATACAACTAGTAAGTTGGGACTCATGGAGACTTGGAACAAAATTTTACATGTGTCTGAAAAGGGGTAAAAAATCCAGAGCCTGAGAATTGTACCACTCGATGTTAGTGACTGTGAATGTCTATGTTTGAATGAACAAATAAATACATGAGAGGTCAATTTTAGGAAAACAATGAATGGTAAGTACAAGAATTTCTATGTGCCACCCCCCAGCTTACCCTCCAACTTTCTGTTACCACCAAGGTTATACATTTGTCACAGTTAGCAGCACATCACTGTTGGCACATCATTGCTGTCCAAAGTATCAATTACATTGGAGTTCTTTTCTGGTCTACTGGTATACTCAGATGTAAAATGTCATGAATCTGACAGATTAAAACAGCTTAGTTTCACTACTCTATGTATGTTCAGAATATACACGCTGTAGCATATTCAGGTTGATTTATTTCACTTAATAATGAAGGTGCAAGTTTTGATTTGTTGGGCAGTAGTGTAAGATTAAATGTGTTAGTTTACACTTACCTCAGCAATAAATTGAGAGCTCTATGTAGTCATGCCCTCCCCAGCTTTTGCTGTTCTGAGTGATAGCTGGGGTTTTTTTGGTGCACTGTTCCTGGAGATACTGCAATTCCAGATCAATGTGTGGAGTGGACAGAGCAAGCTCCTATTCCAACTCCTAGTTCCAAAAATCCATTTACTATATTGTCCTCGGATAGAGGATGTATCAGATATTAAACTGATAAGAACAGATACTACACTTGATCTTAGCCAAAAGGCCAAGAAGTGATGTGATAGCTGTCCTAATGGGTTTAATAGTATCTAATGGGTATAATAGTTCATATTCCTAAATGACATGTTGTTGAGCAGGGGTTTTTTATGTTCATCTGCCACATAAGTATCTTGTTTAGATTCCTTGCTTAGGTTTTTTGGGGGGGTTGTTTTGTTTTAATAGAATTTCATGTAGAACATGACCTTTAGGGTAGCTGAACCTCCTGCCCCCACCTTCTAGATAAAGGCATGTACCACCACTCTGGCTTTTGTTCGCTTTGAATTGAGCTATTCTTTTCTCATTGTTGTGTCTTAAGAGTCCTTTATAGCTGTCTTTTGCTGATCGTATCATTTTTTAATGGGTCTTTTCCAGAGCTTTTACTTCGAGCAGTGTCCAACTTATGTTTCTCATACCCAGGTGTATCTCTTATTTTAAATACTGCTTTGGATTTTATAGTTAGGTCTATGAAGGCCCTCTAAGGCATTGTTTACATTCTGTGCATGTTCACTTGCTAGAACACTGTTTGTGTTCCACTGCACTGCTTTTGCCCTTTAGTCAAGGGTCAGAAGATTTTGTCTCCATGGGTCTATTTTACTAACTTAGGTCTTTTAATCTCTAAATCAAATCCAAAAGTAGTTATTTTTATTGAATTTTACTGTATATATACAAGGACTATTTAATTTTCTTATTTATCAGTTTTATATTTTTCTACATTTAAATCTTGTAATGTTACCACATTACAAGTTTCTTTGTGGAGATTAGTAGTATTTTATACTTAAGTTCAAATTTTATTTGGTAGACTAGGAATTGTTTATGTATCGCATCTCTGCTGTAATGTTCCAGTATTGTTTTATCCTGATTTTCTTTTCTGTTTTCTATCTAGATTTCTATATAGTTTTATTTCTTGCCAATCTGTATAACCTTATTTCTCTTTCTTGTCTTATGGTATTAGCTTAGGACTTCATTATGATATGAGGAAAAAATGGGCAAAGGGAATACATTTGGCCTTTTCCAACTTAGCCGAAAGGTTTAGCTTCTTTTCAAGTGCTGTCCTGTTGGGAAGTGCTGCTGCCCTGCCCTAGGTTGCTAGAGTAACTACATTAAGAATTTCTCTCCTTCTGTTGCTGTACTGCATCACAGGCTCTCATATGTCTAGGTTTAGTCAGCACTGACTGAATATCAAAAATGGTAGTGTGGCTAGTTCAACCTCTTCGTTGATTATAAAACTTCTTTCTTTGGTATCACACAAAAGGTTAGTGGATAGCAATTTACTTCTAGTTCTTTGAGCTATAGCTGCCCTATATGATAATAAGGGTATTATCATAATTATATGGGGACCAGTCATTTATCCTTAAACTATATGGGTCTTTCTCTTAGAAGCCAGAAATAGCAAGTTAAATAATGCCCTTTCATTTTCATCTCTGTGTCTGGGTCAGAAAGTTCTGTGTCTAGTTAGGCAGGGGATCAGATTGGAATGAGATGCCTCTTCTCTCTTTGGTTCTTGGATTATTAGCTTCATTACTGACATTCTACTCTTAAATTTTTTCTGTTTATGGGACTATTCTGGTTTCTCATAAAATGCCAGTGTTAGGGTGGATTAAGTAATTTATTTGTTCCTCAAAGAAGAAGGAAACATTACATATTTCCTTTTGTGTCAAAAATAAAGAAGGTTATAATTAAGAAAAACCATATACAATAAGTACAATGATTGTATACTATATATATGTATATATATATATACAATAATTACATGAGAAATGTGCAGTTCGTTAACAGTTGAGAAATTCAAAGAAAATATTCCATTATTTATCCTATTTCGGTGAGTCCAAAGGATTCTACCTAATTCACGTTCTTTTTTTTTTTTTTTAAGATTTACTTAATTTATTATGTGTACGGTATGCAGAAGAGGGCACCAGATGTCATCATAGATGGTTGTGAGCCACCATGTGGTTGTTGGGAATTGAACTCAGGTCCTCTGGAAGAACAGTCAGTGCTCTTAACCTCTGAGCCATCTCTCCAGCCCCCTAATTCACTTTCTATCTAACTTGCATTACTGAAAATTATCTTTTCATGTCTCTCAAGCTTATACTGAGTTTCTTTTCTAAAACTGTCACTAGAAAACTATAACTGTTTCCTCTTCAACTCCCTCGGAGATCCAAGAAGGAAATAATATTAACTAAGTAAACAGGCCGCGCAAGCAAGCAGCTTCCAAAAAAATGAAACAACTGGCTGCCTGGACAGTCCCCCAAGGTTCCTCTGCAGCACTGGAACATCTACCTTCCACCTACAGGCCTAGCATATCTAACAGACTTCTTACTATTAAAGACCTTCCTATCTTCTTGACCTGGCAAGGTCCAGCAGTTCGTGTGTGTGTCTGTGTGTGCCTGTGTGTGTCTGTGTGTGTGTGTGTGTCTGTGTCTCTGTCTGTGTCTGTGTGTGTGTGTCTGTGCGTCCCTGTCCTGCTTGTCCATTTGGATGTCATAGTTTGAGCTGTCGAAGCAAGGGCACTTTCTTGCCCAGTGGCTAACTTTTGCTGCAAAGAAGGTCACCTTTCTTTATATGATGCTTTTTCGATGCCATCATCTTCTGTGAAGTAAATTGCTGCTGCCAGGAGCAGATGTCCCACTGTCAGTAAATAGTAAGAACCTATGTTATTAAAATATCTTAAATGCCGTATTCTATGGATCTCTGAAGGGTTTGAAGATAAGGACAAAGAGGGGTAAAGAAATGAAAATCTACAGGAATCTCAGAGATAAATGTTATCTTAAAATTTGACCAAACCAGAGATAGATTTATAAGGTGAGTAGAGACAAAGTTCCACTCTTCCCTTTTGGCTGAGGAGTTGGCAAGATGAGAAGTGGCTGTGACTTGTTCCTCTGTTTCTCTGATATTAAAGCCCCCCCCCAAATATTTTTTGACTAAACTTTAGATAGAATACCTGATGAGGCATGAGAACAGTAATAAAGTAAGTTACTCTGAAACATTTATAGCTTAGGGGAAATGCGAGTTGGCTTGAGTCATACCTATTTTGAATTATCTTTAAAAAAAGAAATCACTCATCTCACAATGCTGTAAGTTACATTTCTTACGTTGGACCTTATTTAGAGCTGCCCCATTGTCTGCAAATGCACGTGTCTCATAAGTCTCAGATGAGCATGCCCAGTGTAAGCCTCAGATGTGCATGCAAGGCCTGTTTTGAAGTTTAAGTTATCTTCTTGGATGGCATACTGTTTAAAATATAACCTAGGTAATTTTTTTGTTTTAACAGTTTTCCATAAAAACCATGCAGATTGGCTATGCAAGTCTAAGGCAGTTTAATATTGACTCAAAAAATAAACTAAAGAAAGCACAAAATTTACTTGCTGACCACTACTACCCCCAAGCAAATGGGAAACAAGAAAATTGTGATCAGAAAACAAGGGGTTTTTTCCCCATTAAAAATATTCCTCACAAATATGATGCTGCACAATTATAGTTCTAGCACTTGGCAGAAAAAGCATGAAGATCACTGAAATATTAAGACCAGCCTGTTTTAAAACCAAAATAACAAAGTCATGTGTAAGCTGGGCATGGTGGCATATGCCTGTAATCTTAGCAGCACTCTGGAAGTTGAGACAAATGGCTTTGAGGCTGGATTTGGCTTCAGCCATGGCAGTCTAGTAAAGCTCAGAATTATAAAAGTTCATATCAGACTAGGATACAGAGAAGTGCCTTGGTTCATGAGAACCTTCTTCCTATAATAGATGGGATCTAACACAGACCCATAGCTGGGCTATGTGCAGAGACTGTGAATCAGTCCTAAATATCTGTCTTCATCAAAACTTTCTCCTCAAAGCTCAGAAATCTGTATGGACAAGGAGATGGAAAGGTTCTGACAGCCAGAGCTGCTGAGTAACTCCAAGGAAACTGTCTTCCAGATATAACATGGTTCACACACTTAGTAGAGAATGTAGCAGCATACACAGGGTATGCACAGGTTCAAGCCAGATTGGGTGCCAGCACTGAAGAGTAAGTGGATTTGGGTCCTTCCCCTAACCAAGAAGCTTTCTGTAATTGAAACCCACTGGCAAAGGAAAAATCATTTCTTAAGTGAAGCCACACTGAGTATATCAACCACTCTGTGTTCTGACTGTGCCATATCCAATCCTTGTCCTCAGATTCTTTTTTGGGGGTGAGTGGGATCGAGTCATGGTTTCTCTGTGTGGCCCTGGCTGTCTTGGAAGGACCTCTGCAGACCAGGCTGGCCTCAAACTCATAGTAATCTGCCTGCTTCTTCCTCCTGAGTCTTCTTCCAGCTCACATTGTTTCTAAAAGAATGCATTTGGGCTGGCAAGATTGCTCAGAAGGTAAATGTGCTTGCCATGCAGTGATGACCTGCGTTGGTGCCTCAGATCCTACAGAGGGGGAAAGAAATGACTCTAGATATTCTGACCTAACTGGCATTGTAGTCACTTTCCACAAATTTACCTCTTCCGACAAATTTTTGGAGACAGTGCCATGACCTTTTATATAGTATTGGTGTAGTAGTAATGGAGTCTGAGGTCCAATACACTTCATTGAGTGTGATTTTTCTGATGCAAATTATTTTATTTTTTTAATTTATTTTATGTGCATTGGTGTTTTGCCTTCATATGTCTTTGTGAGAGTGTCAGATCTCCTGAGACTGGAGTTACAGATAGGTGTGAGCTGCCATGTTGTTGCTGGGAATTGAGGTCGTGTCCACTGGAGGAGCAGCCAGTGCTCATAACTGCTGAGCCATCTCAGTTTTTATTTGTAATGGAAATTCAGTACTTCATCAGGCAGTGACTTGTTCTCCTGCCTTTTTGTTTTGAGTCTATTAGATGACTATTCAAAAATATCATGTTTCTACATGGTAACTTTGTTTTGTGTTCTTTTCCGTTTTGTGGTGGCCATCATTATTTTGTGTTGGTAGAGATAGGACCCGGCAGCTTGCATCTGCTAGGGAGATGATCTGCTGCTGAGCTTCTCTTGTGTGTTGTCTCAACTCTTGTTTTCAGACATACCAGTAACTGCACCTTCCATGTAACAGTCACCACTCTTTCTATAGACCACGCCATTTTTTATTTTACCTTGGAATGAGACAGAGACAACCTGAGCCTGCTTTGACTTGTGCTCAGTTCTCTGTACCCCAACTTGCACATGAGGTCCTTGTGGTTTCCTATGTCATCTGTGAGAATCTTGTATGTGGTTAAGTGTTCTATCTATATTGGTGATTTCTGGGTTCTTTTAAGACAAGGTTTTTTTTTCTTGCCCAGACAGACCCAGAGTGCACATAATCCTCCAGGGTTGGCCTCCCAAGTGCTGCTTGCTGTTTTCCAGTGTGAGCCTCCTGTTAATAAACACTTTTCATTCCCCTCAGCAGAGAAGGGTCATTAAAAACAGCACTATTTATTGTCTTGTTTTCCTTTTCATCTACCCTTACTGTTTGTGATAAGGAACAGGGTGTTTAAAGGAATATTCTCAGCTTCTGTGACCAGTTCGTCACTGGTGAGAGTTGACTGGTTTCTCAGAGAAAGAGTGCCTATTCTGTAGAGAGCACCATCAATATAAGAGGTCTATCTATAGACACTTGCCGGTACTGTTCCTCATTTTAGTCAAAATGTCATTGTATTTGGCAGTTAGATACATCAAAATATGAATTGAGGTTAATACCAACATGTTACATTTGAAGATAGCATTTTCTTCTCAAACTTTCTGTTTTCAAATAGGAAGGAAAAGTCAAGACTTACCTAATTAGGTTATCTGCCACACTATGAAGTGACCAAAACGACCTTGAGCATGAGCCTGTCTTTGTCTAGTTTTGCTAATAGTGGGTTTTTGTTTGTTTGTTTTTGTTCTGTGCCTTTCTGACTCTGGATACAGACTATTTTAGGTTCTTCTTGAGATGTTTCTGTGTCTTTAGATGTAAATAAATACCATTATTATATTATCCAAATATCTTTCAGTTTCCTCTCAACTATAGATTACACATATTTTCCTTTTTCAAAGATAGACTAGACTGGCCTCTCACAGCAATCTCTGTTTTGGCTCTCAGGACTTATAATTGCAGATGTGCATCACCATGCCTTGGGTGTGTGTGCACATGAGTGTGCATGCACACATACACTTGGAGCAAACTCAGATGCTAGAAGTCAGCATCAGTTTGTCTTTCACCTCTCTGTGGCAGGTCTCATTGTACCTGACTTGGCTGGACTAGCTGGCCTGTCTACACCTCCTTGCACACGTGGCTCCTCGTGCTTGCTTCTCAGGTCTGGTGGTTTGCAGTAAGCTGTCTCTGCAGCCACTCCTCTTTTTCCCTTTTTCTGTTTGTTTTGAGACAGGGTCTCTCTACATAGCTCTGCTTCCTGGAACTCACTGTGTAGACCAGGCTGGCGTCAAATTCAGAGATCCTCCTGCTTCTGTCCCCTGAGAACTGGAATCAAAGGTGTGAGCTACCACACCCATCCTACATCTCACATTTTTAAGGAAACAAAGATCTTTTTACTTCGGGCTTTGATACCATCATGCAAGGACAACATAGTTAGAAGTGCCTTTGTGGAGAGGGAGTGGGTGGGGGAGTGAGGCGGGCAGGGTTCCAGTAGAACTCCAGTTCCAGGAGGGTCAGTGTCACGAGGAGGCCGATCCAGTGTTGTCCTGTTTTCAATATAGAATTCACCGTGAGTTTTGCCTTAGCTAGGGGCAGGAGCCTTGCTAATCCTCTCATTCAGTTTTAGTACATATGCTGGTGAAGTGAGGAATCTAGCTGTTTAAATTAAGCAGAAAAGTAATAACCTTTTGCCTTCCTAGAAAGTCTTTTCATTTGCTTAGCTAAAATATAATCTGACAAATGAGATTTTATTGTATAACCTTTACGTGAGTCAACAATAAGGAGAAAGTTAGAAACATCAGTGTGGATGACTACTGCCTGCATGCTGTGGTATAATTCACGATTCATGAATTATGTTTGAAGTATGTTTTCCTCAACTTTTTAACACTAAATTACTGATGAAGTTGCTGATTTTATTTCAAAACTCTTATTTGAGTTAGCTGAATGTGAAGACCACAAGTATTTATTATGAAGTTTCAGCTCAGATCCTCAAGACTAAGCAGTGTTTAGCTTAGTTTCATACCTGTAAGTTTAGTGTGAACTTACAGAAAGTGCAGAGTTTCATGCTGTGAAAGGTTTTGTCCAATGAGTCATTGTCATAATCATTTGTTGAATACACTGGGGGAAACCTCTTTGCCTTTTCCCTTGTTAAGTAGTTAAAAGGGCATGGTGTAATGCAATTTCTTTCTTTCTTTAACCAGAAGAGAGAAAAATTACACGATGAAGAGGAAAGAAAAAGTGCCTGGGTTAGCCAAGAGCGACAGAGGACCCTTGATAGACTTCGAACATTTAAGCAGGTAATAACAACACGCTCTATTGATTTTTTTTTTTCATTGTTTTTCAGAGAGAGCCATAGCATACCCCTACTAAAAAATGTCTGTTTAGAATGTGTTCCAACCACAGTAGTTTGGTTGGCTCCCTTTCCTGTGGCCAAATCTGGCAGGAATATTCTTTTGATCCCTGATGTACTGCTTCAGAAGTAGAAAGAATGGAGAGACTGCCAAAGCCTGGATTCCTTTGAATAATATTAAAATAATGTCAATGCTACAAACAAAGTTTATTGCGCTGTTCCCTCCCTATCATAAAATCATGGTCAGGCATTTTTAAAGTGCCTTATCCCTCCCTTTAAATGTTTGAACTTTTTAAAATATAAGTATTTGAAAATAATAATAGTTTCTGAGCTTCTTGCTAAGTATCAGTGTAAAGTATATATATATATACACACATATATATACACACACACATATATATATATATGTATACATACACACACACATATATATATACTGAGTTTTATATACTGTTTGTTCCATTGAAGACTTAAAAGTTATCTGGCTGGCTTTCTTGTTTGTGAGATATGGTCTTATTATATATAGCCTTGCCTAGACTGGAATGTATGCATACCAGGCTGGCCTCAAACTCATAGCTATCCACCTGCCTCTGTCTTTTGGATGCTGGGATTAAAGGCAAGTGCACTGCCTTGCCCTGCACATGGCATTTTTGAGCAGTTGGCTTAATTGGGTAAGAGGAGCAAGACTCAGCATATCTGATAGCAGATAAAATGAGTTGCTGGGGGGCTGAAGAGATGGCTCAAGGGTTAGGAGCACTGGCTGCTCTCCTGGAGGACCCGGGTTCAATTCCCAACACCCACATGGCAGCTAACAATTATCTTTAACTCCTGTTCCAGAGATCTGACACCTTCATACCAGTGCACATAAAGCTAAATAAATTTAAAAAAAATGAGTTGCTGATGATTGTTTGAAAGATATTGAAAGTTTATTCCATGTATTATTTTCCCCTGCCTTGGAAAAAGTTAGAAAAGAGCCAAAACAATACCATTCTGTTAAAGGAAGAAATAACTAAGCATTGTTGGAAAATTATTTTAATATATTCATACAATTTGTTATTCTAGAGGTACCCTGGGCAGGTCATCCTTAAATCAAGATTAAGAGCAGCTCATTCAAGAAGAAAAAGTCCAGCTAGTCCTGTGCCCTGTGAGGAGCAGTGTGACTCTCTCCCTGCTGTGCTGCAGGGAGAGGAGAGGGCAGAGCACGGGGAAGGAGGAAGCCAGCTTGGGTCTTCACAGATGGCAGAGCCCCGGAGCCTGGTCCATC
>PVIH01003494.1:117220-159953 GCA_004025045.1 Sigmodon hispidus
ACCTCTGCCTGTTGCAAAGGACAATGGTGCCACCACTACTTCAGAGACACTGGAGAAAGATGTACTTACAAAGGAAGGCAGTGAGAAGAGGATTCCAAAGTCTGCCAGTGCCCCATCAGCACAGCTCTTCGACAGCAGCCAGCTGGTCAGTGCCCGGAAAAAGCTTCGAAAGACTGCGGAAGGCTTGCCAAGAAGGAGAGGTGAGTGAGCAGGGCCTAGCTAACCGACTGTATATATTTCACTATATCTTATGTGAAATAACTAAATGAAAAGGCACAGCAACAGTGAAACGTTAAATTTTGTGTGTGTGTGTGTGTGTGTGTGTGTGTGTGTGTGTGTGTATGTGTACTGTGCACATGTGCATGCATGCATTTGTGCATCCATACTCAACTTTTCATCTTGAGCCAGAGTCAATTTGAGTGTCTTTCTTAGCTGCTTTCTGCCTTACTTTTTGAGGCAAGGTCTCTCCCTGAAGCTGAGGCTCACTGTATCAGCTTAACTAGCCAGTGACTTCACTTAACCCACTAGGATCCAGCTGTCACCATGTACCTCCCAAGTGCTGGGATCATAGATATGCACCACTGTGTCCAGCTTTAATATGAGTGTCTGGAATTTGACCTCACACCCTCATCTTTCGGCCCCAATATTTAAAAAAAAAAAAAAAGTTTGAGTGTGGTAGCCCACACCTTTAATCACAGCACTCAGGAGGCAGAGGCAGGTGGATAGCATGGTCTACAGAACAAGTTTCAGGACAGCCAGGGCTACATACACAGAAACCGTGCCTTGAAAACAAATTAATTAATTTTTTAAGGGGGCTGGAGAGATGGCTCAGCGGTTAAGAGCACTGTCTGCTCTTGCAGAGGACCTGGGTTCGATTCCCAGCACCCACATGGCAGCTAACAACTGTCTGTAGTTCCAGTTCCAGGCAAAACACCAAGGCAAATAAATAAATTAATTAATTTTTTAAAATGCACTCAATCACTGTCATTTTGGGTTGGTAGTGGGTGCAATATGGTCCTTTGGGAATCTGTCCTATCATGTCAAAACCATCTCCCAGCTTAAAGTTTGACTTTAAGTACAATTATTCTAACTCTGATTGTTCATTTTGTTTCCAAAGTGAGTTCACCCATGGATGAGGTGTTAGCATCCTTGAAGCGTGGTAGTTTTCATCTGAAGAAAGTTGAACAGCGGACTCTGCCTCCTTTTCCTGATGAAGATGATAGTAATAATATCTTGGCGCAGATAAGGAAGGGGGTGAAATTGAAGAAGGTTCAAAAGGAAGTTTTGAGAGAATCTTTCACACTTCTGCCGGATACAGACCCTTTGACTCGGAGCATCCATGAAGCTCTAAGAAGAATTAAAGAAGCCTCCCCAGAGTCAGAGGATGAGGATGAGGCTTTACCTTGCACAGACTGGGAGAATTAACAGGTAAATGACCCACTGACTTCAGCAGCACCAGCCAGCCTTCCAGCTTGTTCTGTCCGAGTCTGGCTCAGTCAGAGTTGGATAATAGATACAAGTTCCAGGTTTGAACTCACACATCATCTTATTTCCACCTGGATATTTGATTTGCTTGGTGTCTTTAAAAAAAGAAAAAGAAAAGAAAATCCTGCCTGTTTATGCAGCCAATGTTGACTCTGTCTAGCAGTTTCCTTTTTTGCTGTTCTGTGTAGAGGCCCTAATGTTCAGAGGCATCTTGCTTACTTTTAGCGCAAACCATTGATACTTATTTTCCTCTAAGAAATGCAGAAGAATAAGCATGTCATTATTTCTAACTCATGGGCCAATACTTAGAGACTCAAATCATCTTCTGATTATCTTTTTCACAGTGGATGCTTCCTCCCTCCACAGTTCTTACTCCTGCTCTGTTCTTTCCTGCCTGTAGCTTCTCTTTTATTGATTGGTTGATTGCTTGGTTGGTTAGTTGGTTTTCATGACAGGATTTCTCTTGTTAGTTTTGGCTCCTTGTCCTGGAACTATGTAAACCCTGCTGTTATGGAACTATGGAGATCCATGTGCCTCTGCTGAGACTAAAGGTGTGCACCGTCACACCTGTCTGCTGTGGCTTCTCTTGGCCCTTCCCTCACCGAGTCACTGCCAATTGGAGAGATAACTCATCCCCCTCCCCCTCCCCCTTAGTTCTTTCACTCCACCTGCTCAGGTCAACATTTCTGTGCTTCCTTTATTTATGCCACCAGGTAGGGCTGCATTGTGGTGATGTACTTTGCATCATTATGTGGCCCAGCTGAAGTGTGATGTCTAGGTACTGACTGTCAGGACACTGTTAGATAGTGTGAGGGGCTGATAGTTCTTATGGCGTTGAAAGAAACCAGGAGACACTCCGCAAATGTATGTGTGCTCTGCATCATCCTACTGTGAGACTCTCCAGAGACAGCTATGGCGGACAGTGCCCCTAGGTAATTTTCTAAACATGAGAAAAAAGAAAATACCTTTCTCACATCTGTAAATGTAACAATGGAAATGGAGCATGATGTGCTTTTTCAGAAGATTGATAGTGGTCCTGTTTCAGAAGTAAAAAGCAGTAGGTTAAATGGATTAATTTCTATATGACAGAGGGCCAAAATGGCACCTTTCAGTATACAGCTGGCATAAAGTTGTGAAATACTTTATATTGTGCCCTCGACTTTTTAGGTACTAAGGCTTCAAAACTCAGGTTTTGATTCCAGTTCAGTGTTTATGTTTTATTTCCTAATAGTGAATTATCCTAAAAAAATGTATAAAAATCCTAAAAAAATAAAAATGTACTCATTGGAAACTATTTTGTTACATTTCTAATCTAAAAACTAGAAAAGCTATTTTCTCAGTCACATTTAACTGTATTTCAATAGTCATTGCCCATGTGTAGCTTCATTAGTACAGAAATAGAGCTGTAATCCAGAAGCATGGTGCTTTTTGTTCATGTTTATTTAAAGAATAGTTTTTACCCTTCTCCTAAAGGGTCAGTTAATAAAGACAGCCCATCTCTTTGATGTTTAAAGACAATCATTTAATAAGTCTTACTGTGTGGGCAGTTTGTAAAACACAATGCACGTTTTGACATAAAGTATTAGCCTAGGTAGAGTAATTAAAGTTAAAATGAATCTAACACTCTCAGGAGTGATCAAAATTTGCACTAAATGAAAAACATTTGCACCTCTTAACATACAGACATCACTGGGCTAGAGAGATGCCTCAGTGGTTAAGAGCACTGGCCACTTCCAGGTCTTGTGTACAAGTGTCTGCATGGCAGCAATCGCAGGGATCTGACACCCTGCTATAGCCTCCACAAGTGCTGCAGGCACAGTGTGCTCATACATTCCCACTCAAGCACTCATACACAGAAAGTAAAACTAATTTTAAAAAAAATTAGCTATTTGAAGAAAATTCTATACTGCTACTGTATATGTGACTATTAAAAGAAAAAAAATAGTATTCATTGCAGATATTTCAAAATGTGTAAGGGAACAAATACATACTCTTCCTTTAAGAGGCCTTTTGTTCTAACACATTGTGGGTTTTGTTTTCAAACAGGTGACTAAACAGAAGGAAGAGAAAGACCCATGGATGAAGACTGGCTCTGATTCTTTTGGGAAAAAGTTGAAGCTCTTGGTCCCTTAATTGGACACCATTAGATCCTGAGTATATTGGCAAAGTGACATGAAAAAAAGGAAGCACAGTTGGAGGGTATTACTATCCAGTCACTCTCACTGCTAGTGGTGACGTCAGTTTTATATGTGCAGTGTTCCTGACTGCCATGAGAAGGCCTCCTAGACATGGCTGTTTCTTACACACCTCTTCTTCCCATTCACCCATTCATAATCTCATAGTGGCCAGTTACACATGGGGTCACTATGAATTAGAAGAACACTGGGGTTCGCAGAGTTCAACTGTGTGAGCTGCTCTGGGATTCATCTTTTAGTGAACCGAGAAGATTCTGCTGAAGCACAGCTGCTTCCCTATCGGCCTTTAGAAATAGAGTGACATACTGAAGAAGACATTGATCATGGTAGTTACAGTCAGGAATTAAAAAGAAAAAACATGGAATGCACTTAAAATTTCCACATTTTTCATCTCCAGAGATGTTCATTATCTGAGAAGCCAGTGGAGATATACCTATTAATGTGTGCACCAAAACATAACACATTTAACAAGGCATATTTTAAGAGGCCACAGTCTTACATTTTGTAAGAGTTTGAAGTTAAAATTTCCATGCTTTTAAAATAGTGTTTCATAATTCTGAATTTAGAATAGTTTGAATTTTATGTGCATCCTGTTTATGAGAAGCAATGCTTTGTAATTTGATAATGTTTCAGATTTTTTTTTTTTTAAGTTTTTTTGTTTGAACTACTGTTTAATTGCTATAACTCATGACTTTCCTATTGAGGATCAAAAGTCAGGATTCAACAATAGCGATATGGATGACAACTCTTTGTATCATGTTTTTATCGTTATGCTTCATGTGTTCAGGAAAGGTCCAGAGGGTTACTAATCTCGAAAGCCTCTGGCTGGCATTTCACTGGTTACTTATGCAGCGGATAGAACTGTAGGACAGCATTTGTAGCTGTCACTCAGTCTTTATACATTCATAGTTCTAGCGCTGACTTAGCTGTGTCTTAAAGGGTCCAAGTATGAGTGGTGCTTACACGGATTGTCAGGATTATGTGGACATGCATGAAGGTAGATATGCTGGACCCAGTTTACAGCACACTGTAGTGTGGGCTAATAAAGACAGATCTTAATCTGGATTTATATGGAAGGATCGAAATATCAGAAGAACTTCATTCTTAGAAAATTTTTCCCCAAGTTAGCCCAGAAACCACCAATGGTTCCTCCAGAAACATGGCTCCCTTTTTGTCACTTTTAATTAGTTATGAAAAAAGCTCTGGTAACAGGTTAAAGTAACCAAATCTTTGTGCTCAAATAGTTGTAGTATTGTTATTGATGAGACTGGGAGCTTCTGTTACATTTTATTTATATATTTTAGTCCTAGCACAATCTACATCTTGTCAGGCACAATAAAAACAGCTCTGATTTACAGACCCCACCCCAAGATAATATGTGGGTCCTTTATACCCTCAGTAAAGCATCCAAATGTGTTTAAAACCCCAGGAGTCATTGGCTAGATGAAATATTTAACATAAAATATTTGAAAAATTACAAAGTTTTCAAACTTCGTAAAAGTCACCCATCAATTATACACTGCTAACATTAAAGATCCATGTATCAGTGTTCTATAAATCCAGTTTTTCATTTACCTTTGAGACGGGGTCTTGCCCCAATGGCCTAGATTTGCAGTGCTTTTTCTGTGCGGCCTCTCCAGCTAGAATTACAGCTGGGTACCAAGGTGGCTGGCTCCATTTTTTGCTGTTTTTAAAGATTCACCTTAAAATTATTTTAAATTATGTCTACAAAGATTCTTGCCTGAAGCTAGATTAACTGTTGAGAATCAAACCTAGACCTTCTGAAGGAGTGGTGCATGTTCCTAATCCCAGAGTTGTCTCTCCAGCCTATTTTTTTCAAATGCTTCTAAGAAATGTGGAGTATACTGTTGACAGTAGTTGTCGGGCTGTAGTCAGTCTTAAGCACCAAGGCCCATGCTTCTAGAGGGTGCATGGGTTAGGAGCAGCTCTCAGCTCTCAGCACACCTTGCCATAGCTCTCCAGCATTCTGACAATCCACACTAGCAAGGAGCCATCAGCCCATTGGCAAGCAAATGATTTTTTTCTCAACATGCCAGTTTCCTCGCCTCAGAATTTTAATTCTTGTGCTGGAGTGTGGCTCAGGAGTAGAGTTCAAGACATTGCTTCCTAACCCCCAAGAAAAGATTTCTACTTGGAACCTTCATTAATTTAAAGTGGATTTAGAGCCCCAGAAAAAATAAGCATGGTGCGTTTTCCCCCTCCTCTGTCTTAGTTTCCTACACACTTAATAGAACAAGGACCTTTGGCTTGATTTTTGGGTGGCCAGATTTTCAGCAGACCAGAAGTGATGAGCCCTGGCCTTCACAGCACATTCATAGTTTAGTTGTCAAGCGCTCACAGCCTATGCTTTCAGTTCCCATCCTGCTCATACAGTTAGAGACCTCTGTGCTGTTAGTCTGTGTCCACAGACCATGCTTTTTTGTGCTGTTCCCAAATACAGTATCAAAGGACAGGAAACAGTAGATTACTTGGGTGATGCTTAGCTTAGTGTTATTGTTCATACTTGAATGTTAATTCAAATATTCCCTTAATACAACCAAAATTGTGTATAATAGCCAACCAAAATTGTGTATAATAGCCAATGTGTGTATAGAAAAAGGTTATGGCTAATGATCTAAAGTCCTAATTATATTTTAGCAGTGAGAAATTGCTAGAGAGTGGTGGCTTTTAGGGAACAAGCAATGACCTTATTTAAAGAGTGCTTTATAGGGGTATGGAGTTCATAAAAACAATCATTCCTTAGTTGTGCATTGTGCACTTAAAACTCCCCCACCCCTGAGACAGGGTTTCTCTGTGTAGCCCTGGCTGTCCTGGAATTCACTCTGTAGAACCAGGCTGGTCTTGAACTCAGGGATCTACCTGTCTCTGCCTCTTGAGTGCTGGGACTAAAGGTGTGAGCCACAACACATGATGCAAATTTCACTTTTTAAAGAAAAATGCTGGTGTGGTGGCCTTTCCTATAATGAACACTTCATTGGGTCTACAGTGTGTGTGTTGGGAGGCCTTTTTCTACAAATCTGAATGTAGAACAATCCTTGATGCCACAGTATGTCCTAGAATGTGCTAACTTGCACAACGTATTATAGACACCCCATGCTGAGGATTTGAAGCCCAGTGGATGCAGCCTCCTGGACAGCACCCATGTCACACAGGGACACACACATTGGTGGAGTGTTGCATTCTTTTACTCCTTGAGACTTGGGACTCATTCACAGGATGTATTTGTATTTATTTAAATCAGCACTTCTAACCTAGCTTTGTAATGATGCTCATCACGAGAAACCAACCTGCACAGTGACTTTGGGTCTTGAGTGGACCTGTCAGGGAGTTTACCAGGTAAAACAGAATAACTAAAAAACCCTGAACCAATTGTATAACACTTCAAACAGTTGTAAGACAGCCATTTGATGGGAAGCAGAGACCTTTAGTTTTCCTCATTTTTGCACTGAATATATATAAAGCTAAACACATATTGAACATTTTATTTGTGCTTGGTGATGCCAGTGACCATCAAGACTTATTTTAGGTGGGAGAGGGGTGAGAAAGTAGAAGCACCTTACTGTTGTGCAAAAAGCATTTATGTCTGCTACTGAACACATCAGTAGTTATGCCTGAACTTTCCTCTTTTTTTGTTTGAAGCACATTACAATTCTGCCTAATTGCTTTGTAAAATGAAGCAATGGTATTTTTTATCCTATAATAAATATCCTATAATGTAACTTAAAAAGTTTTCATATAAAATGAGTTTATATTGTTGTCTAAACTGTCATGTGTTTAAAAGCTTTTAAAAGTGGAGGCAGGCAGTTCTGACTTAGAGCGGGCAGGGGAGGGGGGATGTGTGTACACTAAATGTTGCTTGAGTTATGTTAAAGATGCTCTTATGAAATTGTTATTTTGCCCATAGTGAATGCACAATTTGGCATTTGTATGATTGAATTCCAAACTTAGAAATGTCTCTTTGGAAAGCACATTTATTGGGTTACTGCAAGGTGTGTGCACAGAAAACACCTCTGAGGTATGCCAAGCTATTTAACACCGACCATAAAGCAGTCACTTGAGAGGAAGGGGCGGTTCATTTCTTCTCTTTTTGTAGATTCGATTACAGTTAAGAGTAGCTTAGTTTGGGGCACTGAAAGTATGTAAGAAAGACATTGAGAAATTTAAAAGCAAAAGGTGTGTGTGTGTGTGTGTGTGTGTGTGTGTGTAGAGTTGAGTTTAACAGGAGAAAGCATTTTTACGATCATGTTGTATAGTTAACTATCAAAGGGTATACTGCATTGTTTTTGGTTTCTCCATGCAAATCCTATTGTCTTTACTATAAAGTCTTCACAATACCAATGGCATTTCCTTTCTTTGATTTCCCTTCATTTCTGTGATGTTACAGAGGTTGGACAGTGTGTCTTTGACACAGTCCCCACTGCCTTGTTGAATGCCTCTGTACTGTATGCATTGTCAAGTGTGAAACCATAATGTGTAGTTTATTGAGAAAAGGAAGGCTGCAGATCATTTTGCATGAGTAAAGCCCACTGGGGCTAAAGAAACTGACAATTTTTTCTTTTTACCTGTTTTGGGTAAATGAAAATTACAGTGGCAAACTGACTCAGCACTATTAGCTTTGTGCAATGTTATAAAACAGAAGCAACACTAGCGCACTGTGCTTGGCTTTACAGGATGGCGTTCCTACCGTTACACGGAGTGGATTGTCTGCTAACGCCATCTCTGCAAATTTATATACTTATTAACATTCTAAAGTATTAAAAATACGAAGAAAATACTAAGCAGGCATTTATAGCAATACTATGAACTCTCCAATAATGGTTTTGACTATTGCCTTTTGCTCTTTAGTGCAACCTTTCTGCATCGTAATTGTGTTGCTTTTTTTTCTTTTTTACATTTCACACTTCGGATTCAAAGTACCTGTCCACCGATAATGCACTCACATTTCTCTCATTGTTTGTACATGCAGTGTAACAACACAGTTTTGGTGCTTAACAATATTCTTTTTTCTTTAATAAAGGATATTTATTTGAATTAATTTGATTTTATTTGTTTAAATACATTGGTGGTATTCCCATTTTAAAAAATTTTATTTCATGCCAATACGCTGACAAGAGGCACTAGTAAGGGAACAATCCTTGTTCAGCTTGCTTTCCCACATCATCAGTCCAGGTGACCGGGGGATGGAGTCCCCACATTCATGGTAGATCTTTCTTTCTCAGTTAAATCTTTCGGAAACACCCTCAGTTATTTCCAGTACTGTGTTTCCATGGTGACTCTAAGTCCAGTAAAGTTGATGATTCAATAGCCATCACAGTTATGTAGAACCCATAACTGTGGGCTATCCATGGCTGAACTGTTGGTTCCCTGAATGCTGCTGTGAGGTATTTTCATGGCAGCCTTACCTTGAGCTGTTTATTACATGTGTTGTTTGTACACATATGTATTATAAAACTTACACGTTTTCCAAAACTTGGAGATCTTTAAATGCCTTCATTTCAGGAGTTTGTGATTACCTAAATTGTGAAAGATTGGCTTCATACTTGGAAATTGCTAACTAGAGGCCAGTAGCACTCACTGGCCAGTTTCTCTCAGCATGCCATGAGCAGGTGAAAAGCTCCTCATCCCCCAGGGCATGGGACGTGGATTGGCAACAGATGTTTTGTGTAATCAAATACCAGATTCTGTCAGAATTTGGGTTAGGAGTCTAAGGCAGAAAATAAGATTCTAGCTGCCTGGGGTCAGGTTTGTCCAGTTGGTGCAATTTCTCATAAATCTGAAACAAAGATCCAGACCTCTGATAGCCATTCAGATTCCTCTTTTCATTACCCTACCACAGCCAGTCTGTGACCCTCTTCAGATCCAGGTTAGCTTCTGTTCACACACAGTTCAGCTCTATCATTTTAGAACCTGGAATTCCTAAAACTATCAGAAGAGACAGCTATGGCACACTGCCTGACACCTGGAAGATTCTCATTATCAGCTTTGGAACTACCTGGATACAGGCCCTCCCACTCCCCAGTCCACACAAGCCTTCTGAACATTAAACTTTGACTTTTCTGATGGCTGAGCCGAAAATCCTAACTCCTGTCTTCCCACTTTTTCCTGTGATTTCAGTAATTACTCTGGATAGGCGGTGTTCTTTCAGCCCAGGACTTCCCAGCTTTCCAGGGCTGTGTCCAGCTGTTGAATGAGTTCTTTATTTGGATCTCTGAAACCTGTTGAAATGAACCTACATTTCCCCCTTGCACAATGCATAAGCAGTTGCCTTTAGACCTTTCGCTCTCTGCCCACATCTGACTCTCCTCTAGCCAAAGCTGCCTCTGACTTCCCTCTAGCGTGCAGCCATCCCCCCTGGCTAGACCCATCTTTCAGCTGTTTGGCACTGGCTTCCACATGGTCTTTCCACTGCTGGCCTTGCTTCTGGATGCTTCTGCATAGTGGTAGAGCCATGCTTCTTCCCTGTGTGGTACTTGGCTAATGATGGTTGGATTTCTGTGCACTCCAGGAGACTGACTTAGTCTTTGCCATCTACTATTTCTGAGCTCTGCAGACTTTTATTGCTGGGGCTCTGTGCAAAGCTTCTGCTTCTCTTTCTAGCAGTTTCCATACCCATTTTCCCCACAGTGTGACCAACATTGTATGTCTCATTATGTATTCATGTCTAAAGTCTTGTATCTGAGCACCTGTTCTAATTTAGAAGAGTTTTTTTGTTTGTTTGTTTTTTAAAGGTATTGTTAGCCTAGCTCAGGTTTAAGGAACTTGCTTCTCCTTTTGGTCTCATGACTACTCATGAGGTTACTGAATGCCGAGGTACATGAGTGGTGCTGTATCAAGTATTTAGTTTTTACATGGAGTGCACAGAGGTCATTGGGCCCTTATCCATTGTTACCAGTGACTGGTCACAGGGAAAATGGTCTAACAAACTGGCGGGCTCAGTGTAAATCCTTTGCTTGCTGTTTTCACAAGGAGCCAGTCCCGCAGAACCCTGATTTCGCACCTTCAGAACTGTGAGATGTGAAACCACTAGCCTGTGGCAGCCAAATCCAGCAGCCCTAGCAAACCCAGGTCGTATCTGTTAGGTTTCCACCACAGTGTTAACTAAGGTCCTCAAGTCTGCACCCTTACCTGTCTCTGCCAGTGTGATGGAGTCAAACCTACCAATTATCAGGTGCCCTGAAGTCACTCTCAGGTGAGCAAGTAACACGGGTCTCCTGCCCAGGGCATAGCCTGTGAAAAATGCAGATCTGTTATGGGATGGCCTAGACGAGGACACCATCACTGTCTCTGAGTTGCTTGTGTTAAGAAAGAAAGTGAGGGGACTGGTACTTTATACATCTTCTGTATACATAGTAAGTAAAAGAATCTTAAAAAAAAAAAAAAGGAAAGACAGAAAACACTTGACTAGGGAGGAGGGGTGTGCTGTTTGTGGAATTCAGAAGCACCTAAATTACCATAATAGTTCTATTAAACTATAAATGTTTCAATATTACCAAATATAAGAGATAAAGAGTTAAAAATATAGCCATGGAACTCTGTGCTAGTACACCTACAGGAAAGCAGCCAGCCTCCTTAGCAATGAGGCCACACTAGAGATAAGGATGGGGAAAACAGCTCTTCCCCACTGGTGGTGCTATAAATGGGAATGGGAAAGTACAGGTAGGATGGCTCAGAGGTTAGGAGCAGTGACTGCTCATACAGGGGTCCTGAGTTCAATTCTCAGCAACCACATGGTGGCTCACAGCCATCTACAGTGAGGTCTGTTGCCCTCTTCTGGCCTGCAAGCATACATGCAGGCGGAACACATAATATACATAAAAAAAAGTACAGGTTATCCACAGACTGGCCAGGATGCTCTCGAGATCGAGATACAATGTTCTTATGTAGTGGGTGTATGTACACCCAAACTGATTTTGGGAACAATCTGTAATAGCCAACAACTAAAGATAGTCCAGTGGCCTATCAACAGGTAGGTGAATGAACTGTATTCCTAAAGTGGAAATGCACTCAGTGGGACAGCCAGAGAAGAGTGTGACATTCAGACAGCAACTTGAGGAATCTCAGGAGCAAAACAAAACCAAAAGTCTATTGACTACAATCATGAAGTTAGAAACAGGCAAAGCTAGTGTTTGGGGTGTTAGTAAAGTTATAAAGAAAAGAAAGTGGTTGATGTAGAAATCACAATTGTCACCTTGAAAGTGAAGTGAAGCAGTTAGAGTCAGCGTCCAGAACAGAGAGCTTCACTCCGATATCGGGTTACAAAGAAGCTTTATTAAACACCAGCTCGCGGGTCACACAGCACGAGAAGAGGCTGGTGACCCCAAATCTAAGGCTCACAGGCCTTTTATGGGGCAGTTCTACCAGGGTGGAGGAGCAGGGTTTTCCAGGGTACAGCCATCTGGCTGGGCCAGATGTCTTTGTGGTTTTTCTCAGAATCTGGGTGGGTAAATGAATTCCAGGTGATCTTAGGCATCAGGTATTTTGAGCACGGCGGGCTCACTTCCTGACTATAGGGTGTGGGAGCAGGATGTAACATTTTCCAGTAAGTCTACAATTAACAAAGCTGATGGAGGGGGTTTTTCTTACAATGGCCTTTCATTCCCCCCTTTTTCTTGTGCCGACCTTTAATCCTAAAGGTCATCATTAGATATCGGTTGGTACCGTTGCCTTAGGACCATCATTTTGACCCCATTCACCTGGGATCGTACAAAAGCTGAGATTCGGTTGAGGACACACTGCCAGATCATGAGGACAAGAATTAACACAATAAGTGGTCCTGAGCTAGACACTGTCCACACCACGTCTCCTGTCCCAGATATCACCTGCCAGGTTTGCGGTACTGGCTGATGCGGGTTGCTTACGGCTATCCTGGCCACGAACCCGAAGTTTAAGAGGATTGTCAGTCCTTTCCACAGTCCAGGAGTCATCTGGCGCTGGGGCAGGTTTGAGGTAGGAAGCATGGATCCAGGCGGCGATCCCATCCACTTTGACTGCCGTTGGCGTAGTTAGCAGGACCTGGTATGGTCCCTTCCACCGGGGTTCCAAAGTCTGATGCTGATGTCTGTGAATGTACACGAAGTCCCCTACGTGGAATTGTGCGCAGCGTGGTCCCCGCTGGGTTGGTATGCAGCGGACAGCAGCTAGGGCTCGCAGCCTATCAGACATGGGAGAGGACATGATTTCTCCTTGTTGGAAAGTTAGGTTCTTAACGGGGGGGTGCACAGCCAAAGAGCAACTTGAAAGGGGTAAGACCCATGGGGGAAGGGGTGTTCCTAGCTCTAAACAGGGCATAAGGCAGGAGCATCGTCCAATCCCTAGAGCCAGTCTCCATGGTCAATTTGGTCAGGGTCTCTTTAATTGTTCTATTCATCCTCTCTACCTGCCCTGAGCTCTGGGGTCAATAGGCACAATGCAGCTTCCAACTAATCCCCAGTACCGTTGCAAGTCCCTGACTTACCTGGGCCACAAATGCCGGTCCATTGTCTGACCCTATTACCTGCGGCAGTCCGAACTAAGGGAAGATATCTTCCAGGATTTTCTTGGCAACAACCATTGCTGTCTCCTTCTTGGTTGGGAAGGCCTCCACCCATCCTGTAAAGGTATCTATAAACACTAGTAGGTACCTCAAGCCATACCTGGCTGGTTTTACCTCAGTGAAGTCCACTTCCCAATGTTGGCCAGGTCGAGTTCCTCGTAACCTCTTCCCGGGGGCTAGTCGCCCAGGATAAGCATTAACTTGCTGGCAGGCTTGGCAGGCAGCCACCACTTCCTCAGCCATTTGCCTTTTTTCGGATGGGGAGTGGGTTCTATTCTCTTCAGTCAACTGAATTAATTTCCTACTGCCCAGATGGGTCAGTTTGTGGATCCTTTCCAGGGTGTCCTTCAGCGGTTCCAAGGGTAGGGGTTCTTCTGGAGCTGACTCCTCTAGGGTTGATGTATGAATGGTTAGGTTCTTTGAGTCTCAGAGAGCGGCTTCCTTCGCTTCCTGATCGGCCCTCCTGTTGCCCACTGCTACTGGGGAGTCCCCTTTTTGGTGTCCAGGGCAGTGTCAGTGTCAATGTCAGTGTCGCGGGGCAGCATCACAGCGCCCAGCAGTGCTTCAATCTCTTTCTTATTTTTAATTTCTTTTCCCACCGACGTTAGTAGTCCTCTCTCTTGGTATATGGTCCCAGGCACATCAGCCGTCGCAAACGCGTATCGGCTGTCCGTGTAGATTGTGGCCTGTTTTCCTGCTGCCATGGTGAGGGCTTGTGTAAGCACGATCAGTTCTGCCTTCTGGGCCAAGGTCCCTTCCGGGAGGCTGCTGGACCAGATAACCTTGCTCTTATCTACCACCGCTGCCCCTGCCCTCCTTTAACCTTCACTTAGGAAGCTGCTGCCATCTGTGTAGCATATCAGGTTGGAGTGAGCCAGCGGTTGGTCTCTCAGATTCTTTCGGGCTCCTGTCTCCTCCGCCAAGATAGCACCGCAGTCGTGGACTGGCGCAGTTTCACCCTCTCCCGGGGAGATGGGGAGGAGGGTGGCTGGGTTCAGGAGAGATGGGGGCCCAAAAGTGATGCGGTCTCAGTCTAGTAGCGTCGTCTGGTAGTAGGTGGCCCCGGCGTTACTCAGCCATCGCTCGGGTGGCTGGCGGATAATACTCTCTAGCACGTGAGGGGCTATGATGGTCAGGTGCTGCCCCAGAGTCAATTTGTCCGTGTCTCTCACCAGGGTGGCCATTGCTGCCACTGCCCGGAGGCAAGTGGGCCACCCTCTAGCCACCGGGTCGAGTCTTTTGGACAGGTAGGCGACGGGCCTCTTCCAAGGGCCGAGGGCTTGTGCTAATACGCCAACCGCCACCCCCCCTCTTTCATGGAGGTACAGGGTGAAGGGCTTACTCATATCAGGGAGAGCAAGGGCGGGAGCTGATAGGAGTGCCTTTTTCAATGTTTCGAATGCTGCCTGGTGTTCTTCCTGCCAGACAAAGGGGTTCTTCTCCTTGAGCAAGGAGGAAAATGGTTCTGTTATGGCAGCGAATCCTGGGATCCACAGGTGACAGAATCCTGCTGCACCTAGAAATTCCTGCAGCTGGCGGCGGTCCGATGGGATTGGGATGTTGGCCACCGTCTTCTTCCAGGCGTCCGTCAGCCATCTTTTCCCCCTTCAAGAGAGAAAGGTGACCCTGTTCTGGCAAATCTGTGCCTTTTTGGCGGACGCCCGGTACCCCAATTTGGTTAGGGTACTCAGCAGTTTCTCGGTTCCCTGCCTACAAGTGTCCCTATCATCAGCTGCCAGGAGAAGGTCATCGACGTATTGGAGAAGAGTGACCTCGGGGGTTGTTTCCCAGAACTCTCGAAGGTCTCGATGTAGGGCCTCATCGAAGATAGTTGGGGAGTTCTTGAATCCCTGGGGAAGCCTGGTCCAGGTTAATTGTCCTGTTCTACCCTTCTCAGGATCCGACCATTCAAAAGCAAAAAGTTTCTGAGAGTCCGGGTGGAGAGGCAGGCAGAAGAAAGCATCCTTCAAGTCTAAAACTGTATACCAGTCACGCTCTGGGGGCAGCATACTTAGGAGGTTGTAAGGGTTAGGTACTGTGGGATGTATGTCCATTACTCAAGCATTTACCTCCCGCAGGTCTTGGATGGGCCTATAGTCATTAGTTCCTGGCTTTTTTACTGGTAGAAGCGGAGTGTTCCAGTCTGATTGTCATGGTTTTAGTATGCCAAGCTCCAGGAATCTCTCTATATGGGGTTTAATGCCCTCTCTAGCCTCCCGGCTTAGGGGGTACTGCCTTACCCGGACCGGAACAGCAGTGGGTTTTAGGGTGACCACAACGGGTGGCTGTTCTATCGCCAATCCAAATCCTCCGGTCTCTGCCCAGGCTCCCGGGAACTTACGGATCCATTCTTCATGGCTAGCTGAGCTGCGGGGGAGGTGGTTCCATACAGCCAGTACTCTTCCGCTGCCAGGAGTTCTAGGGTAAGGAGGTGAAGATCTCCAACCATGGGATGAGCAAACTTCAACTCAGGCCCTTGGGTAGTGAAGGTTATTTGGGCTCCTAATTTTGTCAGGAGGTCCCTACCCAAGAGGGGCGCAGGGCAATCGGGGAGGACTAAAAAGGAATGCTGTACAGTGCCTTTCCCCAGGTTGACAGTTCTTTGGGTGGTCCAGGGTCTTTCCTTACTTCCATTAGCTCCTTGGACTAGAGACTTGCGGGAAGACAGGGGTCTGAGGGGGTGCTGGATGGCTGAGAAAACCGCCCCTGTGTCTATTTCTTTTTCTTTTTTTTTTTTTATAAATACATTTTTTTTAAACTTTATTTATTTATTATTTATTTATTTGCCTTGGTGTTTTGCCTGGAACTAGAACTACAGACAGTTGTTAGCTGCCATGTGGGTGCTGGGAATCGAACCCGGGTCCTCTGGAAGAGCAGACGGTGCTCTTAACCGCTGAGCCATCTCTCCAGCCCCCCCTGTGTCTATTTCAAAGTCAACTGGGGTCCCCTCCACTTCAAAGGTTACCCGGAGCTTGGGGAGGGGCACCGAACCCTGACCTCCTCAATCCTCGAGGGCTAGAATTGGCCGGCCCCGTCCTTTTGGTTTCTTTGGGCATTCTCGCGCCCAGTGGCCCTCTTCCTTGCAGTATGCACATTGGTTGGGCTTCAGAGGCGGTTGACACCCCCCCCCCGTTATTTCTTACCGCTACTGCAAGGATTCTTGACAGGTCCTGGTTGCGCCGCTTTTCTTTCTGCTTCTCCTTCTCATCTCTCTCCCTCTCTAGTCTTGCTTCTTTCTCCTCGGCAGTTTCTCTCTTATAAAAAATCTTATCCGCCTCCTTGACTAAATCTCTTAAGATCAGACCCTGTAAACTATCCAGCCCCTGCAGCTTACGCCTTATATCTGTGGCTGACTGTCCTATAAAAGCCATTGCTACTGCCCCCTTTAGTCCTTCTGATTGAGGGTCAAAGGGCGTATATCTCCTATATGCTTCCATGAGTCTCTCAAGGAAGGCAGAGGGGGACTCGTCCGGCCCTTGAATAACCTCACCTACCTTAGCCAAATTAGTGGGCCTTCTGGCTGCTGCATGGAGACCCACCATTAGAGTCTGGTGATAGGTGGACAGATGCTCCCTACCTTCTGGGGTGTTAGGGTCCCAGGCTGGTAGTCCCAACGGAAAGCGCTCATCAATCAGGTTGGAGAGCTGTGTTGGTCACCCATCTAGTCCGGGGACCAGTTTTCTGGCCTCCAAGAGGATGCGCTGCTGCTCTTCAGTGGTGAAGAGGACCCCTAGGAGTTGTTGGCAGTCATCCCAAGTCGGTTGGTGGGAGTACATGATGGAGTCTAAGAGAGCAGTTAACCTGGTGGGGTCTTCAGAAAATGTAGGGTTATTATTTTTCCAGTTATATAAGTCAGAGGAGGAGAAGGGCCAGTATTGGAGGGCAGGCATTTCTCTCCCAGCCCCATCATCGACTGTCCCCCCAATAGAGCGCAAAGGCAAGGTGAAAGCTCGGAGGGCTTCCTCTGGAGGCCTTGCTCTCCTCTGGTGAGTTCCTTGTGGTGGGCCCAACGGGGAGACCAGGACAGACCCAGATCTAGCTCCCACCTGCAGTCGTGACTCAGACCGATAGGGAGGCGGGAGGTCTAAATCAAATGAAACGAGGTCATTCTGAGATTCGGGTAGGGGAGGCTAAGGAGGAGATGGAGTCAGTTGGGAAGGTTTTGCCTCGAGAATTGGAGCAGAAGCAGGAGGAGCGGAAGGAACAGTCAAGAAAGGCCGGACCCATTTAGGAGGGTCAGTCACCAAGTCCTCCCACACCCAAATATAGGCCTGCTGGTCCAGGTGTCCGTGTGAACCTGGAATAAAAATCTTTTGTTTTACTGCCCTAATTATGTTAAGGACAAAGGTACCATCCACTGGCCACCCGACTCTGAAGGTGGGCCATTCAGATGAACAGAAAATTTGCCACTTCCCTTTCTTCACCCGGACTGCTAAGTTCGAAGTGCAGTCCATAACTTCAGACCAGTGAGAGAGGGTTACAGACAAAGGGGTGGAGGCAGACTGCCCCATTCCAAACAGATAAAGACAGACACAAAGGGACACAAAAATCAAGACACAACACACAAACAAGACAAGCCGGCAAAATGGTAAAGAAAATGAAACCAAAAGATGCTCTATTGGACCGGGCCATCTGAAAAATCTCCTAGGCAGAAGGGAACCAGACAGGGCCCCTATCTCAGGGTCCCCACACTCTAGAGCGTCCTCCAGAGCTGCAGCCTGTGGGTTGTAGACACATCTGTCCCCCACCGTCCGAGGGTCCTCACGGGCCACCCGAACAGCTGCTTCCCCACCGACTCACCACCGTCCTTACCAATCTCGGTGGAACCTCCAAAATGTTAGAGTCAGCGTCCAGAACAGAGAGCTTCACTCCGATATCAGGTTACAAAGAAGCTTTATTAAACACGAGCTCGCGGGTCACACAGCACGAGAAGAGGCTGGTGACCCCAAATCTAAGGCTCGCAGGCCTTTTATGGGGCAGTTCTACCAGGGTGGGGGAGCAGGGTCTTCCAGGGTGCAGCCATCTGGCTGGGCCAGATGTCTTTGTGGTTTTTCTCAGAATCTGGGTGGGTAAATGAATTCCAGGTGATCTTAGGCATCAGGTATTTTGAGCACGGCGGGCTCACTTCCTGACTATAGGGCATGGGAGCAGGGTGTAACATTTTCCAGTAAGTCTACAATTAACAAAGTTGATGGAGGGGGTTTTTCTTACAATGGCCTTTCAGCACTAGGAAGCAAAGAGATCCAGGCATCCATAGAATGTAATTGCAAATACCTCAGACACTGGCTTGATAATGGTTCAGTAACCTGTTTAAGTCTATGCACTTTAAAAATAAGTATTATATGTCATGTCTTTTAAAAAAACATTCTAGAAATTGCTTCTAGAATTTAGTTTCCTTCTCCATTCTTTTTCCTGAAAAATAATTTACAAGCTGAGAACATGAGAACCATAGCTGCCAGTTCACTTTTTCACTAGCTTCCAGGAGCCAGAGCCAACTTCACAGCTCTAGTGGTGTGAGGGGTAGGTAACTGCTGTGGGTTTGCTTTGTTTGGTTTTATATGTATATTTGAAGTCATGTAGGTGAGATTTTTAATAACAAAACCTACTTAAGAAATGAGGACTCCTGGGGTCTGGTCCTGCAGCTTAGTGGTATGAACAGGCAACATGGGTATATCTATCTTAGGGCTGTGACATGGTGTGAGAGCCCCCAAAACCATAATAGAATCCTGGCACACAGATGAGGATTGCTTGACATTACTTGGAAGACAGTTTTGCCCCGGCCAGCAGGGCCTTCAGCGTGGACCTAGACCTGGGAAGGAATCAAATGGAAGGCAGGAACACAAAGAATGTAAGGACAAGACAAATCTCTCTGTTCAAGTCCTCCTCAAGTTTTATTGTTACAGCAATATTTATACAGAATCTCTGCCATGCAGGTAGCTGGGAGGAAGGGGGCTGGGAAATTCAAGAGAATGTGGCAGGCCTGTGAGAGGAAGTAAGACAGGGTAGAATTGATATGGAAATCTATCTGTTATCTGTTGAGGGTCTGAAGGGTGTCACCTGCTGGGTTGGGGGAGCTGCAGGAGAAGGCTGGAGGATGTCACCTGCTGAGCTAAGAGGGTCAGGCCAGACTGTCAGGAGTCGGGGTTAAGCTACAAACAACAGGGAAAGTAGCCTTCTGGTAAATAGTTGCTGGCTAGCTATAGGAGCTAAAAAATAAGTTGGCTTTGGCTCCCAACACAGTTTAGAAACAGAAACATCCAAGTCTAGAAAAAAATGTTCCTTAATTGTAAAAAGGTGGCAGTTAGTGTTGATTCCTTAACACTGAGAACTCATATAGACTTGCTCACATCACAGAATAAACACTTCAGTAAGTCACATTTAGTTAGTAAAAGACTCATAACTGACTCTGTAGTTGAGTGCAGACTTTCATATATTATATAGTGGGCCTTAAGCATCATCCTGAACAAACAGCTCCAAAGACAAGACCACCAGCTGCTCTTTGTGAGGGCACATTGGTCAAACGACAAAGCTGCCTTCCCTCCCCTCCCCATTGCCCTACCCTGAAGCCATTGTCACACAGAAAGTCTGCACACCAGGAATGAGACCAAAACGTGAAGAAAATAACAAAAAGAAAAACAAACAAAACACAATTTGGAAACTAAGAGAATTAAAAATTATGTATGTATATATGTATATATACATACATATATAATACATTCATGAAACAATGTGCTTTGATAATAAAAACAAAGATGAATGTCTGAAAAGTGAATTTATGGCAGCTAAGATTACAGGTTCTGGCATGGAGCTAGGCATGGTGACACACCTTTATTCCTAGCAAGAGGAAGGCAGAGGCAGCTGGATCTCTGAGTTTGAGCCTAGCCTAGTCTGTGTAGTAAATTCCAGGCCAGCCAGAGTTACATAGTGAAACTCTGTCTCAAAAGTAGTTCAAGCATGTCACTGACTAGCTGAAGAAATGAAAGCTGGCCAGAAGTGAACAATGGACAATTTAGAGGATTAATCCTGCCAGGATACACCTAATTTTTGCCTGGAAGATGAGAGAATTGATAAAGTGATGAAATAATCAAACTGTTTAAAAAGCAAATAGCTTACTGTTCTGTTGGAAGGAATTCAAGTTGGGATTCCATTCCTATGTTAACAGTTACCTAGGGAACAACAAGATGAGGATTTCAAAGGAGAGCCATTACAGTACAGGGGAAGTTACGATGTTTTAGCTGAGAAGTTGGTAGAATCTGGTGAAATGGGTAAAGTGGAAGATATTTTGTGAATACAGTTCTTAAGTTTTATGAAGAATTGGGTAGGATATACTTATGGTAAAAGGCACATACCATATGCTTGTGTGCTTGCTAGAAAAGAAAAAATGCCAAAGTGACATGAAATAGTCATTATGTTCTGATTTCATAATTCTTAATTTAGAAACTGGAGAGGTGGACATAGTGGCATTTTTCTGTCCCTCCTGCCAGCTCCCAAATCAAGACATATAAACTACTACTATGAAAGCTCTGCCAATAGCTTAGGCTTGTTTCTAACTAGTTCTTATAACTTAAATTAGCCCATATCTTTTAATCTACCCTACCACGTAGGTGGACTTCATCTTTATCCCATTTTGTGTGTCTGAGTCTGGCTGGTGACTTCTTAGACTCCGCCCCCTTTTTTTCCAGTACCATCCTGTCTGGCTCTCCTACCTGATCAGTTCCCAGCTATAGGCCAGTCAGCTCTTTATTAACTGATGAGAGTCGTACTTATTTAGAATGTACAAAGATTGTTCTACAGCACCACAGAGTTGTAATTCAGCACTCAAGGGTCTGAGGAGAATCTCAACTTAAAGACCAGTCCAGGATACATGGCAAGATTGTCTCAAGAAAAAGAAAACTAAATGCCCCAACCCCTTTGATTACAATACACTTTCAATTCAAAGGATAGATGTGGGAAGAATACGCTTCCCCTCCTGTGCCTACCCCAGTTCTCCATAGTAGTCACAGATCTACTGTGTTCATTGAATATTATATCTCTGCTTCCAGCCTCAGCTTTAATAGCTTACACAACACCTCAACACCGCCCTGAGAACTCAACTGTATTCACCTAATGAAACAAACTGATGACTTTGGAGATCTTCTGGTTGTTTCCCCTCTGCATCTGTATTTAAGTATTTTGTTATTATTATTATCACTTGTGTGTGAGTGTATTTTAACATCACCAGTGTGGGGATTCTATTGGCTAGATAAGAGCAGTTGTTTTATTGCTTATTTACGCAGTAACTTGATGGTTCCACAGATGCACTATACATCTTGGTGTATGTGTATCCATCCACAGGGACACCCACAGAGAAGGCCAGGCCTCTTCCCTCAGTGTCCCACAGAGTGCAATGCTGAACAGCCATATTAGACACACATCAGAAGACCACCCTTTCAAGCATCAAGAAACCGAGCTTGCTTCCTTCTGCCAGGTTGATTTCCACTCCTTGAAGTCTTCCTCCTGAAGTTCCCATCCTGATTACTAAGATAAATGCAGATTTTCTAGAAAATCAGTGAAGAGCACTCAGCAGGTTACCAGCAGTGCCGATACCCTAAGGGCCAGAGCAATTTCCAGCTTGTGTCCTAGGCCAATGGCCCCTGCAGTGTTACCTAAGAGGACAGCATGACCTGTAAAGGGAGCCACCTGCCTGGGCCTGACCACCCATGCAGTGCTGGGGGAGGGGGACAGAGCTATGGCTCCCACTAGGGCTTGCCAAGCTGTCACCAGGCCATTACAAAGACCATGAGTGATCCACTGCAATAACTCGATACTCCTTCAATCAAGAATATGCTGGCCTGAAAATTCTCAGTATAAAATACTTATCTCAATAGCCACCAAGAAGAAAAAAAATGTATAAAGAAAAAGCATTAACAATGGAGCAAGATCTCCAGTTAGAGACTGTTTCTACCCAAGAAGAAATTTTGTTCTATTTTTGCACATGTAAATATGAATGGAAATTTAACACTTCCATGGGCTTTTGGAATTGCTGCCAAGTTCTACAATAGTCTAAATGCCTCTCATTTATTCACAGGCCGAGGACTGCCCCTTATGTTCCATCACAGCAGGCAGGGCTGAGAAGGCAATACCTATTTCAGCTAGACTCCAGTCACTTTACAGATTAATGAGGCGTGTACAGAATGCACTGGAGACACTCCTAGAGGACAGTGACTTTAGACATTTTCTAGCTGTGAATGTAGAGTAGCCACTTCCTTTCCCTGCGCCTGTTTGCCCAGCTGAGACACAAGGCTGGACAGAATCAGGACTTCATTAGGTCATGCCAACTAGGATAGTCCACTGCAGGTAGTCAATAAAAGAGCGGTGCTCTACAGCCTTTCTCCTGCCTGACAGCCACAGGGAACAGAGACCAACCGGGGATGCGTGAGAGAAGACAGGGAAGACCAGAGGCTGTCTGCTGCTGTCCATTCCATCCTCACCATCTGGGTATATGGCTTTCAGAATCCATAGGGCTTGGAGAAGGGAAAACACTGCATCAGCCTGGGACAGTTTTCTCCCAAGGCAGATCTTTGTTTTGGGGGAATTTTACCCTAACCATAAAATCCATTAGTTTCCTACAACATTAGGTAGGCTCGTCATGACCAGAAAGCCAAGGGGTCTCCAGACTGTTCAAGATCACAATAAATGGTTGCTTCATCAGCACTGTTCTTGACCCCTCTGAAGTCCCTGAATATTATATCTCTGCTTCCAGCCTCAGCTTTAATAGCTTACACAACACCTCAACACCGCCCTGAGAACTAAACTGTATTCACCTAATGAAACAAACTGATGACTTTGGAGATCTGTATACACTGACAAAATGCCATCCTAAAAACACCCACAGCATTTCTGTGTTCACTAGAATGTCCCCAGCATGGACCCAGTGCTTTACCACAGAGCTACACCCCCAACTGAGCTTTGCATTCTTTTATAGTCTATGCCAACCCTGCCCATCCCCCTCCCATGATAACCTTGACCTGCTTTTTGTCACTAGAGGTTAGCTTGCCTTCCTTCACTCAGCATGGGATTCAACACACACCACTTCCTCTTTTAATTGCTCAGTAAGCAATCCACTGTATGAATGTAGTGCTGTGTTCTGTTAGCTTATAAGAGAGCAGTAATTTCTGGCAGAGTCTAAGATTTGAAGAGTCCTCCTTTCTCTGGGCCAGCCTTTGGGAGTTGGGAGCAGTCACATAGCTTTATGGGGACACCTCAGGCTGAATGGAATGAAAGATGCCATTCCCCCATTACAATAAAAATAAAATAAAATCACTACCTGACAAAATAATTTTCTTAGTCTAAACCTTCAGCTAAAAACCTCTTAATATTAAAACTGTATTTCATTATAACTACGATTGTAGCTGAAACTCAACATTTTTCTCTGTTGTGGTTACTGTGTATGGTTCAGGGATGGATATTTAATGGTACTCTTAGTGATAGAAGTATCTTATTTTAGCTGAACACCTCTTGAAACACGGTGTTTTAAGTATTGTAGTATTGCAAAACATTAATTAAGGTTTCTGAAGCTTTGAAGAGACACCATGACCATGGAGACTCTTACAAAGAAAAACATTTATTTGGGGCTGGCTTACAGTTCAGAGGTTCATTCCATTATTGTCATGGTAGGAAGTATGGCTGTGTGCTGGAGAGGGAGCTGAGAGTGCTACATCTGGATCCACAGGCAACAGGAAGACAGCCACAATGGGCCTGGCTTGAGCCTCTGAGACCTCAAAGCCTGTTTCCACAGTGACACACTTCCTCTAACAAGGCCACATCTAACAGTGCCACTCACTATGGGCCTTGGGAGGGGATTTTTATTCAAACCACCACAGCAATTAAGTAGTCAATAAATATTTTGAGGGCAAAAGACTCAAGTTGCTTGAAAATTTAACTATAATCTCAACAAAAAATACAATTATACTTACTCTTTGTTTTAGCTAGTTTTGTGTCAAGCTGATACCAGCTAAAGTCATGTGAGAGGACAGAGCCTCCATAAGATCAGCTGTAGGTCAGCCTGCAGGGCATTTTCTGGAGACCAATGAGGGGACAATTGTGGGGACACTCCTAGAGCTGGTGGGCCTGGATTCTGTAAGAAAGCAGGCTGAGCAAGCTAGAAAGAGCAAGCCTCTGCTTCAGTGCCTGCCTCTAGGTCCCACCTGGTTTGAGTTCCTGCCTTGGACCCTGATTCTGGATACATCAGCCAAAATAACCTTTTCCTTCACAGGTTGCTTTTGGTTATGGTGTCTTATCACAGGAATAGTAATCCTAATTAAGATAACCATCTAAGAAAGCAACATTTGGAATTTGAGATATGAAAAGAATATATTGGTTAATTTTTTTCTTGGTTTATTTTTCCTAAAGGAAGTGAAAAGAATTGGAATAAAATTCAGAAATTATTTGAAGTGAAAAATAAAAAGAAGAAATAAGAGTTGTGATCTTCATCTCACTGTCATGTGTCTGTTCACCTAATGAGAGCTGGGATCATGGAGAAACAAAAACTAATCACTCTCCTTGTTGTGAGCCTGAATCAAGCTGAATCACAAAAGCATTTCTGTGGCTTTTATGCTACTCAGCACTACCTTATTTATATAGTTATTTATTTAGAGATAGGGTCTATAGAGCCCAGGCAGGTCTAGAACAGCTTCAGCCTCTGGTTGCTGGGATGACAGATGGCATAGTTCCAGCCTAGTATTTTTATCCCCATCTCCCCATGCTGTGTGTGTGTGTGTGTGTGTGTGTATGTGTACAGATAGAAACAATGTGTGTGTGTGTGTGTGTGTGTGTGTGTGTGTGTGTGTGTGTACAGATATATCCAGACCAATATAGTAAAAGCAGAAACAAGTCTGGGTGCGGTAGCACAAGCCTTTATTCCCAGCACTTAGAAGGCAGAAGCAGGTGGATCTTTGTGAGTTTGAGGCCAGACTGGTCTACATATCAAATTCCAGGACAGCCAGGGCCACATAATAGAGAGACTGTGTCTCAGACAAAATAACAAATCCCACAAACAACAAACAAACCCAGAAATAGAAGCATCCCTTCAGTCTAAGGTTCGGGGGTTAGCAGATGAGGGACAGAAAGTGATGGTCTTGAAACAGTGTTTTAGGGACAAAAGGGGCCCTTGTATTCATGAATTCAAAGAGGCAGTGACTGCATGAGACCTACACAAGTCAAGCCAGAGCCAGCATGGACTGGACATGACATCCCCCTGGTACCTGCGTGTGACTGGTAATTGATGGCTGCTGGGCAGTTGGTGTTCTTTACATGTTGCCCCTGAGAAGCTGCCCAAGCTCCAGCAGGGAACTCCACACCCATGACCATACTGGCATTAAGTGGACTGTGGGTTAAAAAAATCAAAAACAAGGGCTGGAGAGATGCCTCAAAGGTTAAGAGCACTGACTGTTCTTCCAGAGGTCCTGAGTTCAATTCCCAGCAACTACATGGTGGCTCACAACCATCTATAATGAGATCTGGTGTCCTCTTCTGTATACTGTATACACAATAAATAAATATTTAAAAAAGAAAAAAAACTCAAAACCAATCTCATGAAGGTGGGAGGAATGTATGGGGGTTGGAATAAAAGGAAATGAATTGTGATTTAATAATGTACTTCTTAATTATAAAAAATGTTAAACAACAAAAACCTTTTTTAAAACATTTATTCTGCAGAACAGAGGAAAACAAGTCTTCTGCCAGCCCAACATTTAGGCTTTCTCCTCTACTCTCCCTGGCATTTATCTAAGTTCTAAGACAGGGTGAATGTTCTTGGTGGGAGCCTGGCCATGTGGTGAGCCCCATCCTTGCTGCCATGTGCAGGAACGCTTGTGTTTTCTAACATTCACCAAGAGATCTTTCTTCGTGGTCTAGACACACCCTGGTGACCACATGACCTTATCCTGACCACTGTCTAGGCACAGAGGCTATTCCAGCCCTGCTGTTAAGGGCTCAGTAGAGATGAACCCTAGCATTGGGGGCTCTCAGGTGGAAATGGTGCACTGCCATCCCTCCATGTATAGGTCAAGTCCACCCCAAGGCATCTGCTGCTTTACCAAGCATGTGGCTCTTCCCTAGGGACTTCCCAATACCCCAAGCAAACTTTCCTTCTGCCATGCCTCCTTCTCACAGTGGTGTCAGTTCTCAAAAACCTCAGTTGTCATGAGAACTCGAATGTAGAGAACTAACCTGTAGGGTACTGCAGGGACCACTCAGTCCTGGGAGTCACCAAACTGGACAGCTTTTATGGGTACTGGACTGGGGTGAGGGCTGAGGAGAAAAATAAATGATAAATGCCAGGCAAGAAACAGAAATTAAGAATGCCAAATGCCTCCCTATCACTTACCATGTGACTGATCATGTCAGCTGTTTACCATTTCCAGTTTTTTCTTACCTAGACTGTTACAATTAAAGCCTTCCTGAATCTGACCACACAAGTTTTGAGGCTTTCTTGACTGTGTAGTCCAATAATTTCTCTTTAGTGCGACTACAGTCATGTTACTCCTAGGGTTTTACTGATTCTCCCCTTGGGTGAGTAGGGTTGCTGAGGACACAATACAAGCCTACAGTTCAGATTCTTCCTCCATGCTGGGCCTCTAATATGCCTAGCCAGGGTCTCAGGATTGAAGCTAAATGTGTTTTCATTTTCCCCTCATCACTTGAGTTTTCAGGGGGAAACTACCCCCTTTTTACATCACAGCTCAAATGCTCCCTCCTCCAGGCACCAACCCATTCTCCATGAGCATGCCTTGCAGCACTGATGTCAGGGCGCTGCATGGCTCCCTCAGCAGTCTGTGTGCTCCTGATGAGAAGACAAACCTTCTGACACACCTCATAGGTGTTCATGAAGTGATGGATTAGCAGCCACCTAGCATTAGATGTTACCAGAGGCAAAGTGAAAGTGACAAGAGGCAGACATTGCAGACACTGTCCTGATCTAAAACAGCCCTAGCATTTTCTTAGTTCTTTCCATTTTGTCCCATCTTACTGTTTAAAGTCTATGAATATTAAACATCAAGGCTATAAAGCAACATGAGCTTTAAACTGCCCCACACTCACACACACACACATAATTTTTTTTTTTACTGGTACCCCTAGAATCTCCAGGATTCAGTACTGGCCTGGTGAAGAGCAAAGGAAAATACTGGCCATCTACTATACTGTGCTCACCCATGGTAGCATGGCTGAACCATGAGCCATGGCCTGCAAATGCTTTTTTAAAAGGCAGTATAAAATCTTACCAACTTGGAAATTTTGATTCAGTGGGGGGTTCGAAGTGCTTTCTCCATAAGCCTGCGGCTCTGAGTTTGATCTGCAGAGTCCATGTAAGGTGGAAGGAGAGTGGCACTGGTTCCTAGCACTGATCATCAAGCAAGATGAAGGGTACAGTCCCTTTCTAAGCAAGCAATGTGCCCAGTGAGTTGGTACTGATGGAGTACTTTGTCAAACACACGTTGCCAGACAGTACTATAATTTAGGAGTTTCATAAAGGGAAGTCAAACATGTTGGATGTGATTTCTGGCCCAGACTTTCAGTCTAGCCTAGAGGTTTGGACCCACTCTCAGTCCCACTGCCGCTTAGGTTCAAATAATCACATACAGGCTTATATTATTTTTATGTTGATTGACCTAGAGCCCAGGCATATAACTGGCTAGCTCTTTAGTCTTAAACTAACCCATCTTTCTTATCCTGTTCAGCCACGAGGCTCCTACCTTGTCTCAGCAGCATTTCCTCTGCGTCTCCTGGCAGCTCTGGTGACTCTATGGCATCTGTGTCTGTTCTTCCTGAACTCAGAGTTTTCCCAGTCTGGTAGCTCTGCCCACACTTCCTGTCTGCCTTCAGCCAATCAGTATTTTTATTAAACTAGTAGGGGGGACAAATCTTTACAGGGCAATGTAATTCCACTACATTTTCCCCTTTTTCTTTTTAAACAAGAACCCCAAATCTAATATCTCCCTTTTCCCCGTTATCTATAACAAATTATACACAACACTGCACATAAACACAAACATCTATAGTACACTTTTTTGGTAGATGTGGACATAGTTATCTAGGCTACTTCCTGCTGAATGGGGGTGCTGGCAATCCCATGGGGATCCAAAGAAAAATTTCGGATTATGAGCAAGTCTTAAGTGAAATAGTCTGTAAGGTTGGGTCATCTCAGCCAGTTTCCTTGAAGTTGTTTTAAATGAAGAGCTCAGTGGAAACTGAAACATAGGTACTCTAAAATGCTGGATCATCTGAGCCATCCATTTCTATTGGAGACTTTTCAGGGGGTCTTCCTCTATCAAACTTTATTTTCTTTAACTGAGAATAAATCCATAGCTTCTCATTTTCTGTAGAAATAAAAAGAAAACCTCTTCTCCACAGTAGCATAACTTTTGATCTAAATTTTAATGTCAACTCATTTATCAAATATATAGGTTGGATTAATGCAACAGCACTTATATTCAAATGGATTTTTATAGCACAAATTTGGATTGTAAGAAAATAAACTCAGAGTCAAGTATTGGGAAAAGGCTGAAATATCAGAGACAGGAAACACCACAATCATTTTTCACCCAGCTCAGCCTAGTTCCTGGTCGCTTCTGATCTGCTGGATTCCTACCGAGGCCTTAAATACTCTTCTTGTCAGCTGTATCCCATCCAGGTTAGGATTAAAAATGTGTACTACTCTATTCTGTAGCTAGCCCTTAAACTCACAGAAACAGAGGAAATTCTGACTCTGGAGTTATGGGATTAAAAGTGTAGGTCACCACTCCTGGCTTTCCCTGTGCTGGAATTAAAGGTGTGTGCTATTGAAGCCTAGCTGTTTGTTCTTGTACTCAAGGATCAAGAAATTCCTGAGCTGTCTGCCTAAGTTTTGACTATGTATTAGTCTCTTGAATATTTCATGTTTTATTACATATGTAACATATCACCACATATCCCCTTTTGTGTCAAAAATAAAAAGAAAGTTATAACTAACATAGGAAAGACTATATAGAATAGGTACAATAATTATATACAATAATATACAAACAATAATTACATGAGGAATGTCCATTTATTAACAATTGACAAATTCAAAGAAAATATTCCATTATTTATCCTATTTTGGTGAGTCCAAAGGATTATACCTAATTCATTTTGTAATTAACTTGCATTACTACCTAAAAACTATATTTTGATATCTCTTAAATTTATATAATTTAACTTCTAAGTGAGTTTCTTTTCTAAAACTGTCACTAAAAACTGTAACTATTAACTATCTCATCTTCAAATTCCTCAAAGGAAAAAATATTAAGTAAATAACAACTCCTAAAAAAATGTAAGAAATGAAATAGCTAGCTGCCTGGACAGTCACCCAAAGTTCTTCTCTGTTGTTGAAGCATCCATTTTTGGCCTACAGGCCTAGTATGTCTGACAGACTTCTCTGGGCAGCAGAATATCCCCAAAGTCCTTTCTACCTTGTCTTAACAAGGTTTGGCAATTCTTTTGTGTGTTTCTCCTGCTTGTCTATTTTAAATATCATATTGTCAGCAGTCAAGGCAAAAGTACTTTCTTGCCCAGTGGCTAACTTTTATCACAAAGAAGGCCAACTCATATGGAAGAGTTTCCTTGATATCAATAATCTTCTCTGAGGTGGACTGGTTCTGCCAGGAGCAGATATTCCATTGTCAAAAAAAACGATAAGAACCTATGTTTTTAAAAATATCTTAAATGTCATAGTCTATAGATCTCTGAAGTGTTTGAAGAAAACCTGGTCATCTAAAATATATCTGATTTTGAAAACATATCTAATATGACTATAAGTTTGATTGTAATGTCTAACTACTAACTTGCATTTTTTATATCCTAATTAGTTGGTAACAACTTTCATGAACTAGTAATTTGTACTACATTCTTAGATGAACTGTGTAAGTATAATACCTTGAACAAACAGGGATATATGTACAGTGACAAAATTAATCTCAACCTTATATCAATATACACAATTTGTATACAATATACAAAAAATCAAATTCAATGTAAAATATTTAAAGCTAGTAATTATTTTTTAAAAGTAGATTCAATAATCTACTCTTACAGCCTACCATATGTGTATCCCTTTTTTTTCTTTTAAAACAAGAACCCTAAGTCTAATCTCTTATTTATTTTTTCTAACTATAACCAATAACAATTTTTAATTAATTGCCCTAAACAATGACAATAAACCATAACCCATTGAAAAACCAAATACTACCTACCCCACCTCTTGGGAATGTGGCCACCGTGTTCTTAAATTTATTTCTCGCTGTCTGGAGGGTGATGGCATCTTTAGGGGATCTTGGCAAGAAAAGTGCTATTAATTGTCAAGTCCTGAACTATGTAGCTGTATCATTTGTTGTCCAGTCTCTGCAGTAACAGGAAAGTGCAAGGCTTGTTTCAAGTCCTGGCTAGAGTAGTCTGTGAAGCTGGTTCATCTCACCTAGCTACCTCAAAATTGTCCTGAGCAGTTTGTAGTCCAAATCTGATTTTGGTTGATGTTTGTCAGCCTGGTGGCTTTGTCATAGTCCATGTGAAATCATTGTTGTGAGGCCTCATCTTCCTTTTGAATACTGAAGTTTGAAATTAGGCATTATCAAGGATCACTGCAGAGAACTGATAAAGAGATGAAAACCCAACACAATGTATAGGAAGCTAAATAAAGCCTTTCCCCCTATAATTAATTAGTACTTTATATGAACATCAATATCATGACAAAAAATTTAAAAATACATATATAATCTTGGAAATTTTGATTTAAACATTTATTCAGCATAGAATTTGTAACAAGACAATAGTCCCTTATTTCTAGTAATACTTCTGTCCCATATCAGGTAGCTCTTCTGATATGATACAGACATTTTGCATGTTCCTTTAACAAGTATGCTTTAGTTTAAAGAAGGGGAGAGTCACACTTCAATTCCAAAGCCAGATTTAATTTATAATTAAACTGGCACTTCAACTTATAAGTAAAGATAGAGGTTAAGATTTTACCATGTAGAGTATATTGGTACCAATAGACCCAATATTCTTTTGCTTCTGAATTTTTCTTGATAGCCTCCCTTCTGTTGTAGATGTCTAGATGTCCAAGGTCTTTTAACTTCTTGAAGCTGGGTAATTCTGGTTTTCTGTAAAGACAAAAACAAAAACCTGCCCCAACCCTTTTTTTTTTTTTCTTACAACTTAAAGAATTGTAGTATGGGTGGATGATCCATCAATTCTTATTTTTATGACGTTTCTCCAGTTCAAACTGAGTCTTTATTAATTTTGATGATACTCATAACTTTTCTTCACCTGTGGAAACAAAAGTAAAACCCTTTTCCAAACCTAACTTTGGGTAGGTTTCCTTTCTAACCTTTATCAGTTTTGATTTGTTGTTTCTCCTGATTTTTTCTCTCTTCTATATGTTTTCTATTATCCGGGGCAACACTTTTTTTTTTTTTATAGTAGGCATTATGTTTTTTGATCACTCAGGGAAGCAGTTTCTTCTGAGATGACAGGAAAAGCCTAAACTGGATTTGATATGGGGACTTTGGAGGCTTTCAAAGTCTCCCTCAGGGTGTTTCCTCAAAGAAAATGTTACCTTGTCTGTCCCTTGTTGAGCAACATTCATTAGTCCAATGTCTACCTTTTCCACATGTCCTTCATACTCCAGGAGGGAGGGGTGTTCTCTTGGGATTATTCCTAACAAAGGCACTGTTTCTGGAAACACTTTGATTACAATTTCTTTGTATATGACCTTGCCTTCCACAATTATAGCATTTAACATTCTGCTTTTTTCTTATACCTCGAGAAATGATCTCTCCTACTCAATTATCATCAACTTCTTAAGAATCTGCATTGGGCTGGAGAGATAGCTCAGCAGTTGAGCGCACTGACTATTCTTCCAGAGGACCTGAGTTCGATTCCCAGCATCCACATGGCAGCTAACAACTGTCTGTAATTCCAAGATCTGACACTCTTACACAGTTATACATGCAGGCAGTACACCAATTCACATAAAATAAAAAATAAATATTAAAAAAAGAATCTGCATTATTTCACAAATCCAATCCTCTAAGGGTGCTGGCCCTGCTTTTATCGGTGTTATTTTTTTACATTGTGTATTAGTGTTCTCAAATACGAGGGATTCAATTATTATTCACCTTGCTTCTGAATCTGATACTATCCTACTTACTGCTGCAGATAATCTCTGCAAAAAGTCTGTAGAAGCTTCCTTTGGGCTCTGAATTATTTTTGTGAAGGATTCAGTTTTATTTCCTCCTACTTCTATCCAATCCCAAACATTTAGTGCCACCATGCAGCATAAATCAAGAGTGTGTTCATTGTATAGGGATTGCCATTATCAGAATATTCTCCTTCCCCAAGAAGTTGGTCTTGGGAGACTTCTATGCTCCTGGCTCTGCTTCTTTGTTCTATTGTTTTAGCCTCCTCCTTCTACCATTTTTTTCCATTGTAAAAGTTGCCCTAGTTCCAAAACAGCAGCAACTTTATCTAACCAGTCCTTAGAAATGATCAGATTATAACACAACCATAAATTTAACATTTATTTTGCAAATGGTGAATGCATCCCATATGTCACAATCACATCTTTAACTCTTTTTAGTTCTAGTATTTGTATCAGAGCCCAATTAACTTCTGTAATATTTTTTATCATTTTGTGATTTTTTAAATGTTACTGAGTATATTAGTGTTGGCTGTCTGACAGCCTTAGGCTGTTTTTCTGTAGCCTTAGATGACATTGCTGAGGTCTGTTTTTTGTACTCTTCTGTTTGTGTTTGAGTATCTTTTTGTTCCTTCTTTTTTTACTTTTTCTTTTATAGTTTTTGAAAAATCAATATCAAATATTATACAAAAAGCAAAACATTCAGAATAACAAAAAACCAAGTTTTATAATAATAATTCTCTTTTCTCTAAAATACATGAAACATAAAAAATAAAATCTAAAGCTTCTCAAGACAGATTAGACTCAGGTACAGATAAAGAAATCATAGTAAGTAAACAGCTAATGCCCACGGATGCACTATGGCCACCACAAATTTCTGTTAAGCAATCCTTTCACAGACAAACTAGAAGTTTTATTTTGTGTATGTGTTTTAAATCACTTTATTCACCCATCATCTTTCAATGAAAAAAGAATGTTTTTGCTTAAAATCTACTAACGAGTGAGTATACCCCCTGCTTATTCTGGGTTTGTGAGACCTCGCTTAGGAGGATATTCTCCAAATCCATCCATCTGCCTGCAAATTTTAGTATATCATTTTTTCTTACTGCTGAGTAGTACTCCATAGTGCACATATACCAAAGCTTGTTAATCCATTCCTCAGTTGAGGGGCATCTAGGTTGTTTCCAGGTTCTTGCTATTATGAATAATGCTGCTATGAACATAGCTGAGCTAATGCTTTTGGGGTGTGAATGTGTCTTTAGGGTATATGCCCAATAGTGGTATTGCTGGATCATTGGGGAGAGTGATTCCCAGTTTTCTGAGAAACCATCATACTGCATTCCAGAGTGGCTGAACAAGCTTACACTCCTACCAACAATAGAGGAGTATTCCCCTTGCTCCACATCCTCTCCAGCATAGGCTATCATCTGTGTTTTTGATCTCAGCCATTCTGACAGGAGTAAGGTGGTATCTCAAAGTTGTTTTGATTTGCATTTCTCTGAAGAATAAAGATGTTGAGCATTTCTTTCCAAGTGTCTTTCAGCCATTTATAATTCTGCTGAGAATTCCCTTTTTAATTCTGAACCCCGTTTTTTGATTGGGTTATTCAGGTTTTGGGCTCTGTTTTCTTGAGTTCTCTATATATTTTAGAGATCAGTCCTCCGTCACTTGTAGGATTGGTGAAAATCTTTTCCCATTCTGTAGGCTGTTGTTTTGCTTGAATGACTGTGTCCTTTGCCTTACAGAAACTTCTGTTTCAGGAGATCCCACTTATTGATTGTTGTTCTTAGTGTCTGTGCTACTGGTGTTATATTTAGGAAGTGGTCACCTGTGCCAATGTGTTGGAGGGTATTTCCCACTTTCTTTTCTATCAAGTTCAGTGTAGATGGTTTTATGTTCAGGTCTTTGATCCACTTGGATTTGAGTTTTGTGTAGGGTGATAGGCTTGGATGTCTTCGCATTTTTCTACATACTGCCATCCAGGTATGCCAACACAATTTGTTGAAGATACTATCTTTGTTCCATTGAATATTTTTTTTACCTCTTTGTCAAAAATAAGGTTCATAGGTGTGTGGGTCAATGTCTGGATCTTCAATTCAATTCCATTGATTCACAAGTCTGTTTTTATGCCAGTACAGAACCAGGCTGTTTTTAATACTGTAGCTCTACAGTATAACCTGAAGTCAGGGATGGTGATGCCTCCTTAGGGTCTTTTGTTAAGTAAAATTGTTTTGGCAATCCTGGCTTTCCTGCTGTTCCAAATAGAATTTAGTAGTGTTCTTTCAAGGTCTGTAAAAAACTGTGTTGGGATTTTGATGGGAATTGCATTGAACCTTTTGGCAAGATTGTCATTTTTACTATGTGATTCTACCTATCCAGGAACATGGGCGGTCTTTCTATTTCCTGATATTCTCTTCCATTTATTTATTTCTTCAGTGATTTAAAGTTTTTGTGAAACAGATCTGTTACTTTTTTTGTTATAGTTACACCAAGTTATTTAATGTTATTTACAGCTATTATAAATGGTGATGCTTCCCTTATTTATTTTTCAGCCTGCTTTGTCTTTAGTGTATAGGACAGCTACTGATTTTTTTGAGTTAATCTTGTATCCTGCTACATTGCTAAAGAAGTTTATCAGCTGTAGAAGTTCCCTGGTAGAATTTTGTGGATCACTTAGGTATACAATCATATCATCTGCAAATAGAGATAGTTTCACTTCTTTTCCAATTTGTATTCCCTTAATCTCCTTTTATTCTCTCATTGCTTTAGCTAAAACTTTGAGAACTATGTTGAATAGATAAGAGGACAGGGGACAGCCTTGTCTAGTTCCTGATTTTAGTGGGATTGCTTTGAGTTTCTCTCCATTTAGTTTGATGTTGGCTGTTGGCTTTTTGCAAAGTGCCTTTATTGTAGTTAGGAATTTCCCTGTATTCCTGATTTCTCCAGGACTTTTATCATAAAGGACTGTTGGACTTTGTCAAAGGCTTTTTCAGCATCTAAGGATACGATCATGCAGTTTTTTTCTTTCATTTTTTTATATGATGTACATTTATAGTTTTTCATATGCTGAACGATCCCTGCATTTCTGGAATGATGCCTACTTGATTCTGGTGGACAACTTTTTAAAAATGTTATTGTAATTGGTTTGCCAGAATTTTGTTGAGTATTTTTGCATCAATGTTCATGAAAGAGATTAGTCTGTAATTCTCTCTTTGTTTTGTCTTTGAGTGGCTTGGGTATCAAGGTGATTGTGGCCTCATAAAAAGAGTATGGCAGCATTCCTTCAGTTTCCACTGTATGGAACAGTTTGCTGAATACTGATACAAGTTCTTCTTTGAATGTCTGGTAGAATTCTGCAGTAAAACCATCTGGACTTGGGCTTTTTTTATTTGGGAGACTTTTAATAACAGCTTCAATTTCCCTTGCTGTTATAGGTCTGTTTAGGTCTTCAATCTGTTCTTTATTTAATTTTGGTAATTGGTACTTGTCCAGAAAGCTGACCATTTCTTTTGGGTTTTCCATTTTAGTAGTGTATAGATTTTCAAAGTGTGACCTAATAATTCTCTTAATTTCCTGGGGGGTCTGTTGTTATATCTCCCTTTTCATTTCTGATTCTGTTAATTTGAATTCTCTCTCTCTGTCTTTTGATTAGTTTGGATAAGGGCTTGTCTATCTTGTTGACTTCTCAAGGAACCAACTTTTTGATTCACTGATTTTTTTGTGTTGTTCTCCCCTCTTAAAAGACTTTTAAAAGACTTTTTTTCTTGGCAATCACATTAATTGACTTCTTCAATAATAAAACATAAGTCAAACAAAAATATTAATAATAAACAGGATGATGCTAATCCCATCTACTTATCTTTTCCTTTACTGGTTTCAATATCGTCTAGAGAAAGATCACAGAAAGACCAAGCACCCTCCATTGCCTTAAACAAATCCCCCTCTTTAAAAAAATAAATCTGTTGTACTTACCAATCTAGTTGTCAGTGACGATTCAAATGTCTGTGAAGTAAGGCAGCTATCTAGTGTGATAGCAGCCCAAGGAGGGGTCCAGAAAGAGAAAGAACCCAAAACCCACAAATAGAAAGAGGCCACTGTCTGAAAAACTTCCCTAGATAAAAGAGAAATAGAAACACGTGTGGCCCAATCTGCCTACAGCTGGAGCCTAACTCAGAACAGCCTAACCAGGTGGTAATTGCTCCTCTGGTCACATTTGGCTCTGGCCAGCTCATTTTGGGAATTTGTGCCCCAAAGTTGGACGCCAAGTGTAGTACAAATTCAGATTGTAAGAAAAGAGACTCAGAGTCAAGTATTGGGAAAAGGCTGAAATATCAGAGACAGGAAACACCACAGTCATTTTTCACCCAGCTCAGCCTAGTTCCTGGTCACTTCTGCTCTGCTGGATTCCTACCCGAGGCCTTAAATACCCTTCTTGTCAGCTGTATCCCATCCTGGTTAGGATTAAAGGTGTGAGCTACTCTATTTCATAGCTATCCCTTGAACTCACAGAAACAGAGGAAATTCTGACTCTGGAGTTATGGGATTAAGAGTGTAGGTCACCACTCCTGGCTTTCCCTGTGCTGGGATTACAGGTGTGTGCTATTGAATCCTAGCTGTTTGTCCTTGTACTCAAGGATCAAGAAATTCCTGAGCTGTCTGCCTAAGTTTTGACTGTTAATCTCTTGAATATTTCATGGTTTATTAAATATATAACATATCACCACAGATTTTATCAGCTTTTACTACTTCCTTTATAGTAAAAAAATGTAGACATACAGTATCCAGACACTATTACTATTTCTTTTTACTGTGTCTTTAAGGACTTTTGTCTATCCCTTTTCCTTTACTTTTGCTCTCAAGCCTATGAATATTTTAAACATTCCCTAAACCATTTACAGGGTTTTTTTTTTGTTGTTGTTCTTTTAATCTGTCTTTAGAGTATATTTCTTTTTTGTTTCCGACTACTCCTTTGCTTGGCTAGGGTGACTGACCGACCCAGCTCTATTTCTTTCTCTTTTTGATCATACCTTTAATCTGGCAAGGTTTGGCTAAGGATTAAAGGCTTCACTAGAGTGGCTGGCTCTACTCAGCTCCTAGTCTAGTTGAAGCTTAGCTTTTTAGTGAAGGTACTAGCAGGACCCACAATTACCACTCTGGAGAATTTTAAGGTTCATATAATCACCAAGTAAAGTGCTGCCATCTCTTGGTCATTAACTCCATTTAAGTACTTGGCAGCAAGGCCTCTTAAAAGACTAACAAGTTTTTTGCCTTTAAGGCTGAATCAGGGAACTTCAGTTAAAAAGCCGCATCTCTGCTTGCCTCCAGCAAACATTGCTGATCCAAGAAAATGCTGCTACTGCCAAGAATCTGTCTTGGACTGTTTCCTTTTTGTCCTTAAATCCACCAAATACAGCTTGTTTCTTATATCTAGTCTTCTCTGAGACTTCGGGAACTAGCCTTGGTGCAGTTTAGCTGCACTCCAAAAGTCCACTATTTTGTAGCCCAAGCCCACAAGCCTCACCAGGGCATCTCTGTACCACAGCTCATGTAAGAGACACAACTTCCAGAAGCTGTTTTTGGCTCTAATTCTGTGTGTTAGAACTGTTTTTAATCTTTCTCCTGCTTTATATCACACATGGGCAACCATTTGTTGTAAGAGGTTTCAGGCCAGCCTTTTCAGCCTAGCCTTGAGGTTCAGACCCACTCAGCTCCACTGCCGCTTAGGCCCAAATAATCACATGGATGCTTGTATTATTTTTACGCTGATTGACCTAGGGCCCAGGCATATAACTTGCTAACTAATTCATCTGAACTCAACCCATCTTGTTTAGCCATGCGGCTTGATACCTTTTCTCAGAGCAGCATTTCAGCTTCTTTCTTCTGCGTCTGCTGCTGTCTCCTTGTCGTGTCCCCATTGCATCTCTGTGGCATCTGCCTCTGCTCTGAGATGTTCCCAGAGTTTTACTTGTCTAGTAGCTCTGCCCACACTTCCTGTCTGCCTTCAGCCAATCAGCATTTTTATTAAACTAGCAGGAGAGACAAATATTTACAAGGTACCATAATCCCACTACACAAACATTTATGTTTTAGATTTCAGCAATGTTCTTTTCAGAGTTCATGCTTTCTAATGATTATGAAGCTTTAGAGGCATTGTGAGATATTTGGTAACAGGGCACTAACTAATCTTGAATACTCCTAAAACTTAACAAGCAATCTCCAGGTAAGGAAGAAAAAATATAGAAATATCTACCCAGATGTCCAAAAGAAAGAATTCTTGAAAAAGAATTAAGACAGGTATGTATCAACTTGGACACATCTAATAGCCTAAAACAAGGAAATCTTCTCTCTGTGTGTGTATGTACACTTTATGATACAATTTACCCTATAAACTAGAGGTCTCACTAACTATATATACATTTTGTACACATGCATAAGACATACTGAGTGACGTTCAATGCATCACAGCAATGATATCAAAAGATGATAGAAGAGTCAAAGTGAGTTTTGCTTGGTTATTATTTAAAACAGAAAACACCTGGGCTTGGTGAGATGGTCCAGTGGGTTAACAGTGTTCACACAAGTCTGATCTCCAGAATCCAGAGGCAGAACTCATCCACACAGGCACTGAGGTACACATGCCCCTAGACAACAAGGTTTTTTTTTTTGAAAGCACATATGAACCACTGCACCATTAAGTCAAATTTCCTTTTTAAAAAAGGAGAGAGGTAGAGAGGTCAGAGATGCAATAATAAAAATGGGATGGAAAACAAGCCATCCTATTCTTGACAGGCTGATAAGTGTTATGTACTGATACATTTTTATGCTGTGGTTTAAAAATGCACTTGTGTGGCCCAGTTCAGGTTGCCATGGATGAGCACAGTGCAGAAGACTTGTGTTCCTCTGGTTCTCTGACTGCCCCCATCTTAGAAGTGGAGGTACAGAATGACTTTGGTTACAGAACTGCTGTGAGGATTGTTGTGCTAAGCTGGCCATACACCATGAAGCAGCAGCTGTGTGTTTATACCCACCTCCCACAACAGCACTGGGATTTCACTGCATGAGCATACCATACCATAAAATAAAGGATCTATGGGAGACATAGATTAATGAAACAGAAAAAGATGAACACGAGTGACTTTAAAGTTATTGTTTATTTGACAATTCCCAAGTTGGCTTCAAAATTTTATAGGATATTTTGAGCAAACTCTGAACACTGTGGCTCCTTTTTCCTGTCTGCAATGTCAAACATGCTCAATTTGTTGCCAAACCAAAAAATAATGTCTGCTCAAGTAATTCAAACTAATTTTAAATGTAACTCAAACTATAAATAAGACTCAAATACTACAGTGGACTAAAACCAAGTACAAAGAATAGTTTTGTTGATACCATTTGAGATTATTTCTAAGAGAATAATTTGTAAATAGTTATGTTTATGAATAAGAGAAGAACTTAGATTAACAGAAATGTAAACTTCCTAAAGCAATGCAAATACACAAATACCTGGTCCTAGTCATGAATTCAGTAGCAAATTCACAAACCCAAAGACATGGAACTACAGACTTAAGGCCCAAAGCTTAAAACCCTGACAGGCAGAAGAGCGACAGGAAGCAGTTCTTAGCTTCTCTTGGCTGCAGCCTCAGCACCCAACTCTCCATAATAACGCAAAGTCCATAATACACAAACAATGGGAAGAAGTGTTCAATCAGCATAGCAGTAGGGGAAACAAACCCAATCTCTTATGTGTTAAAATGGGTCTCTAAAGACAACATCACCAGCAGATACCATTTCTGTGATTCGGTTCAACTGTCACATTGAGAAAGTCCTGATTCCTACAGAAACCAGCAGCAATCCTTTACCAATCTGCCTTTCTATTTCTGGAAAAAAGTTAACCTGGATTTCAATGTTTTTAAATGTTATACAAAGTAAGTCTGAGTTTGCTAAAGTAGCATATTTCAGTTTGTTGTGTTTTTATTTCTTTAAGTCTACAATATCAAATGAAGGAGCTCAACAGAACACACTTTAAACCATCACCCTGAGATATGAGTTCATTTGTGGCTAGATTTTCATGGAAATTATGGCTTTCTAGAGCTCTTCTCTGGGCTCCAGGAAGGCCCACTATTCTGTCTGACCAAGCTCTCTTTAAGCTCTGCCTAGCCTAGATTCTCTCTGACTTTGTATTCTTATTTTCAGGTCCTCAACTGCTACCACATACTGTGACAATCCCTAAGTAGTTATCTTCAGCTCCTGCTTTTTTCCCTAAGTTTCACACCTAGACTCAAAAGTTTTACTTGGGCAGTTTTCCATGTACAATAAATTCATTCAAAAGGAGACCCATTTACCCCAGTAACCCCATCCCCACTCATCCTTTCACAAAAGAGGAACAGACTAATTCAAGCTTCTGGTCTCTGCCTACCAGCTCCCCACCTTGAGCTCAGCCGAGGTTCAAGACACATTCTCCTGACACCTAGTCTACTTCCTAAATACTCTTCAAACACATCACTGCATAGTTTTCTCCAGCATCATAGTTGTCAACAGTCTCTCAGAAGTGATTACTGTCATTCATGTAACATTTTTATTTTTTGCAACAAAATACTCTCACCATCTCTCCATTACCCACAGAATGAACAATGCCTTGGCAAACACTGTGAATGAACTACAAAGTTCCAATGTGCCTTTGTCCGTCTTGGTCACGCCCTTTCCCATGTTCTATGTTTCATTTGCATTGACCCACTCTAACCTAAATGATCTCAATGCTTCTCTGTTTGAGCTTTGCATATAATATATCTCAGTAATTCTTTTATACCTATAACTGACTAGCTCTTGTTCCTCCAGCAAGAACTAGGGGAAAAGTTCTTTCGGAAAAGACCTTCTATCCTCCTTCCCTCAGAGTCCCCCGCCAGAGTCCTCTTTTGCCATAGCATTTATAGTATAAAGAACTTGGTCTTCACTCAACTATGGCCCCCTTTCTGTACTTTCTATTCCAGTACAGAGCCAGGGCCATAGCTGGGGCTTGGTAATTGTCATAGGAGACAATGTGTAAAAGGCATGTGGACTGGCTGCTGAGACGGCTTGGGAGGTAAACGTGCTTACAAGCAAGCCTGAAAGCCTGCATGTAATCCTCACAACTCCACATGGAAAGAGAGAACCAACTCACAAAAGTCATCCCGACTTCCACATGACATGCACACACTTTTAAAAAAGGCACGTGTATCACGTATGAACCGATTACAAAACACCAGCCCAGAGACTATAATTTCTCTGTAAGCTCACACCTTATCCTACAGCCTTTTTGTGTTTTCATTTATTCACAATGACAGAAACAACGCAACATCCATCAACAAATGACTGGATAAATGAAGTATAACTAATATCCTCACAACAGAATCTTATCAGCCTCAAGAAGCAATGGAATCCTGAGACATGTCACAATGTGGATGGACCTATGAGAATACCATGCTAAGTGAAACAAGTCGGACACCAAAAGACAAACACTGTATGACTCCACACACATGCAAATGCACAGAGGTATATATATAGGAGGTATATCCCCAAGGATAACAGAAAGGTAAATAGACAGTGTCAAAGATAACACCATCAAAGTATTTAAAGCCACAGAATTGTACTCTTAGAAATGGCTTAAATAAACTGGGCATAGTGGCACATGCCTTTAATCCCAGCACTGGAAAGGCAGAAGCAGGCATATCTCTGGGAGTTCAAGGCTAACCTCATCTACAGAGTGAGTTCTAGGATGGTCAGGACTACAGAGAAACTCTGTCTCAAAAAAAAAAAAAAAAAATTGGGGCTGGAGAGATGGCTCAGCAATTAAGAGCGCTAACTGTTCTTCCAGAGGACCTGAGTCCAATTCCCAGCATCCACATAGCAGCTAACAACTGTCTAATTCCAAGATCTGACAGTTATACATGCAGGCAAAACACCAACTCACATAAAATAAAAATATTTTCTTAAATATTGAGAGGCCTGTACCAGAAGATGTGACATGCCCCTCAGCAGCTACCCGCAAACTCATGTCAACTCAAAGCTGTCTCTTTTCCTTCTGAATTCTCTCATTCACTTTTGCCAGGTGCTGAGCACTTTTTCTTTTTTTTTAAAAAAAAACTTTATTATTTATTTATTTGCCTGGAACTGGAACTACAGACAGTTGTTAGCTGCCATGTGGGTGCTGGGAATCAAACCCGGGTCCTCTGGAAGAGCAGATGGTGCTCTTAACCACTGAGCAAAACACCAACTCACATAAAATAAAAATATTTTCTTAAATATTGAGAGGCCTGTACCAGAAGATGTGACATG